>CATIWO010114123.1:0-11621 GCA_949673435.1 Macaranga tanarius | reverse complement strand
AGAGTTAATGGATATCAAGGCTAAGGTTATCCAAGCAACCAAACACCTCCCACTCACAATAAAGCCAAGCCATGTATGTAGTTTGAGTGTGAGACACTCAACCTATAGCATTGCGTGTGACTTGAGTGTGAGACACTCAAGTTGTAGCTAATTAAATAATGTTGGTTTTATTTGAGTTAGTGGAAAGTGTAAAGACAACTCTCTCACTTCTTATGCATGTGAATTGAGTGTGAGACACTCAACACATAAACTATTATCATATTAGCTTTATTGATATAGTTAGTAGAGAGTGTAGAGACAACTCTCTCACTCCTTATGCATGTCAATTGAGTGTAAGACACTCAACACATAAACTATTATCATATTAGCTTTATTGATATAGTTAGTGGAGAGAGTAGAGACAACTCTCTCACTCCTTATGCATATGAATTGAGTGTGAGATACTCAACACATAAACTATTATCATATTAGCTTTATTGATATAGTTAGTGGAGTTTGTAGAGAGAGCTAAGTCATAACTTCATTTTGCACAAGTTAGAGAGTTTTTGATATCAAGCAAAAGGAGAGAAAAGGATTGAGAGAGTCTTCTTCTTTCTTCTTTTTCAAGTGTAGAGAAATAAAAAATACACAAGTATTGTGTGCTTTCTAAAAGGTCCATCATCCATTGAAGGCTTTGTCCCATACATCCTTGCTTGGTGAAGCTCTTGCAAACACCTTGGATCTACAAGAGGGGCGTGTGGCTTGAGCATCTCCAACCTTGGGAGTCTTCCTTGCCAACCCGTGTGTATCAAGCTAGAGGCTTTATATTTGGGGAGCTTGGAGCTTGTAGATCAACACCAACTAAAGCTTGCCGAGCGTGCTACAACTAAGAAGTTATGTAAGTGTTACTAAATCCCTTAATTGCTAGGTCTTATTTTTGGAAGCATGACTTGGTTGATTTTTTGATGCCATGTTGTCCTTGGTGCATGTTTAGCTATGTAAGAGTGCATGTGATAAGATCTATAGGCTTGGAAGTATTTAGTGTTTGATGCAAATGTTGCATGCAATAAAAAAGTTTAAATTCCGCATTTTTATTGCTACACTATCACATTTTCCTTTAGTAAGTTTACTTGTGATGTGATTTTGGATTGGGTAAGATTCTAATGTTCATGTAAGAGTTGCATGTGATTAAAATTTTAAAATTCCGCTTGATTTTGTTTGCATTGAATCTTGTCCCTTCAATATTCTGTACTATATTCGGTTTTTGATTCGGTATGGTTTTTTAATTTGATTTTTTTTAAATAACAACGTACCATATTAAATTAGTTTTAAATTTTGGTTCAATTCAATTAGTATAATTTTAATATCTTTTAATTTAGGTCAATATTATCTCGTCCTGTGTTCAGCCCTAAATAGTATAGTTAAATGATGGAGCTCTAAAATATAGCAGAAAAATTATAATTTACCTAAACACATAACTCACCGAACAATTTTTGCCACGAAAAATTAGTGTTTTTGTAAGTAAGTACATCTAAGTGGTCTTGTTTTTAGTGCCTAAATTGATAAAATATTCTATGTACTATTTTCATTTAAGAAGGTTTTATATTCCGGTTATAAAATGTAGATTAAGTTTTATAACTTATTAATTTATTTTATATATTTTATAATGAATATTAGAATAAAATATAATTTCTTTGAAAAAAATAATATATATTTATAAATAATATACAAAATTAATTAAAAATTAATATATTTCATTATTGTTAAAATTTAAAAATATGATATTTTTAATCATTATTAATCATATAAAAAATACTTATATTAAAATTAAGTTTATTTTATAGAAAATAATATACGGATGAAAATTGTATGTGGTGTATGTGCTAGTATGTTTATATAAACTACAAATTACTTTGCACCTCCTAAAATTTGACCTAATTCGCACTTTTTTTTTCATCTTATTTGAAAATTAAATACTTGCACCACTTTATCTTTATTCTGTCAACACTTTAGTCTTTTCCGATGAGTTTTTATATAACAAATATTAAACCCTCTCTATTTATAAAGATAAACCAATTTCGTCCTATTGTTCAAATATTATAAAACAATTTAGTCCCTCAATTTTTAAAATTATTTTAAATTTATAATTTTAATATGGATTAAATTTATATATATATATATATTTCTTAATTTTATTTCATATTATTTTTTTGCAATTAATTTAATTAAATTCTCATTTACATAACTTTGAAAAAAATAAAATTACTGAAATCAAACTCCAAAAAATGAATAACTTGATTTTTAAAGTGAATTCAACTAAATTAAAGAGTTCATTAAAGTATAATTTAATTTTTAATTATAAGGTGTTGATAAAAAAAGTGTAAGTGTTGAAAAAATAATTTTTTTAAATAATTTTAAAAATATAAAAAAAATAAAAAGTTTAATTTTATTATAATAGAAAAATTAAACTGTTCTTTTTTATAAAATAGAGAGGCTAAATATTTTTTTAACTTGCTATAAATTTGATTTAAAGGGTTAAGATATTGACAAAATGAAATAAAAACTAAAAAAATGCAAGGGTTTAATTTTCAAATAAAAAGGAAAAAGTGTGAATTATAACAAATCTGAGGAGATAAAAGTAATTTACTTTTAATATTTGTGAACAAGCACATCTTCCCATTATTGGCAAAATGGTGTTCAAAAAAATTATTGGCAAATTAGGTAGCGGCTGAAACTACAAGCGTGCATTAGTCAATGCAATTTGATTTGATTGAAAAATATATAAAATTGAATTAAATTGAAAATATTAAAAATAATTGAACTGAATCAAATAAGTTTGAAAATCAAATTAAACCGAACTGAATTGGTTCGGTTTGATTTAGTCAATATATTCGGTTTGAATTTTTTTTTTTTGTAATTTTGAATTTATTGGACTTATGTAATTTTGTGTTATTTTAATAATATTTATGAGTTCTATTATTGTTAATATTTCTATTTGTATTATTTTTTAATTTTTTAAAAATCAACTTTGGAGAATATATCCCATGTTGGAAAAGCATAAAGTGTTAGAGTGGCTTATAAGTGGTGTAGATTGGATTTTAACACAAGCTAATTGGTTTTGTATTAGATGAGCTCAACCCATTTATAAGTCCGTATTAACGTTTAATTTTTTAGTATTAAACAATCTAATTAAAAGTTTTAAGTATTTAAAAACTCATATTATTGATATATTTTAAAACATTAATACTAAACCGACATAACACCAGTAAAAATTAAAAATGGTCAGAAATTTAATTTTTTTATACAAATTAGAAATTTTGTTCCATTCAGTTTAATAACATTTTTTACAACAAAAATCAAATCAAATCAAACTTATTTCAGTTTTATAAAATAAAAACCCAGTAAAATTATTTTATAATGGTCCGTTCGATTGCTCCGTTTTTGGTTATTTTTGCTTACTCCTAACTGCAACTCAATGACAAATCTGTGAGAGAGAAAAAAATGGAGATGCTAAATCGCACAATTAGAAGCTTCAAAAGAAGAATAGGCTTAATCTCATACTCAACAATATCGAAAAAATCGCAGTTGCAGGTGGCAAAGGAGAAGGTAGAATGCGTGGTGATAGGAGCAGGCATCGTAGGCATAGCAGTAGCAAGAGAGCTTGCGCTTAGAGGCAAAGAAGTAATTTTATTGGATTCAGCCTCAACTTATGGCACCAGCACCAGCTCTCGAAACAGCCAAGTTATTCATGCTGGCATCTACTATCCTCCCAATTCATTGAAGGCTTTGTTTTGTGTTAAGGGAAGAATTTTACTCTACAAATATTGCGCTCAACGTGGTATTCCGCATCAACAGACAGGCAAGCTCATAGTTGCCACTTCATCTTCTGAGATTCCAAAGCTTTGTCATCTAATGGATCTTGCTGCTCGAAATGGGGTTCATGGTTTGAAAATGCTGACGGATTTTGAAGCCATGAAAATGGAACCTCAACTGCAATGTGTCAAAGCTTTGTTTTGTCCTGTTTCTGGGATTGTTGATGCCCATTCTCTTATGCTATCTTTGCTGGTATAGAATAATTTTAGCCCTATCATTCATTTCCTTTCTTTCTTTTTCCTGTATTGTATGATTGCATCTAGGCCAATTTGGGTTCAGGGAGAAGCTGAAAGTCATAAGACAATTTTCTCTTACAATTCTACAGTAATTGGTGGCCATCTTGAAGCAAATCGGCTGCACCTTCACATCGTTGGAAGCAATTATCTTGAAAACTGGGATGGGAAGTCCCTATTGCACCCTGAACTTATTCTTATTCCTGAGCTTGTTATAAACTCTGCAGGATTGAGCGCCCTGCAGCTTGCAAGGAGATTTGATGGCCTACCTAGTAGCGTTATTCCACCTGCACATTTTGCTCGGGGTTGCTACTTTACCTTATCTAATGTTAGAACCCCTCCTTTTCAGCACTTGATATACCCAATACCTGAGGATGGAGGCCTTGGAGTTCATGTTACTCTGGATTTGGATGGCCAGGTTAAATTTGGCCCAGATGTTGAGTGGATTCATGGTGTAGATGATATATCAAGCTTTCTGGATAGGTAAATCTTCTTTTCTGTCCATATCATTTAACTTTAACGTCATGTTTAAGTTTTTATGCCTAATTAGGCGCAAAATGCATAGCACCCTGAGTGCAAGATAGACTATCCAGAAAACAATCTACTCTTTGAATTTTATTGCTCTGACAAGATTATGAATTTCTGAGAACCATGATCATCGCATTGTCAAATGCTGAACAATTTTCATATATTGATTTGTGTGTTGACGCAGGGAGCAGTTGCATGTATAAAACCACTTCTGAAAGTGTATCTGAATATAAGAAGGGTCAGTTTGGCATTGCTACAGCAAATTCAATTTTTGGAAATTTGAAAAAAAATTTTCCACTGATTCTAGCTAAATCATGATTTACCTTGCTTCTCCCCAAAGTCGATTTTAAAAAGCAACTACCAAAATAACAACTTGGGGGAAAGGCAGCCACAAGCTGGTTGCTAAACTGGCCTGAAATAGGAGATCATTGTCCTTGTAAAAATCTCATAATCAGTCTTAGCAATGAAGGATAGTTAGTGTGCACAAATAAAATAGGATAATTGCTGTACTTTATTTGAGATGCAAGGCATTTTTTTTTCCTGGCACATTAGAACTGGAAGGGGAATTGAACTGCCAATCTCATAGATATAGCTACCAAGATTTCCCCAACGGATGCATGATAATAAGCTGTGAAACAGTGGTCAAGACTCAAAGTTATACAAGCGTTTCAAATAGGAACTTAATGAATAATTCAGTAGGGTCAGACATGACTCAAAGAAATTAAAGCTGTTTGATTTGGCGTTGAAAAGAGCTGTGGAGAAAACAAAATTATCATTTGTTATTAAGATAAGTTACCCCCTTACTGTTTAGTTTTTATTAACAAGGTCAGGAAGAGTAATCATTTGGCTTTTTTCAATGTTCTGAATTCCATTTTTAGTTTTACTTGGCAACAATCCACCTTGTTTGTCTTTTTATTTCTTTTTTAAATATGCACTTACTTTCATCACAAAAAGAAAAAAATATGTTCTGGCAAATTGTCTGTAATGGTTGAATGGAGTTTGTTTTGCAATTAAATAGGACCTCGGCATTCCATGCTTTGTCTAACCTTTGTTTGATTGATTTTTATACATGCCATTTCACATAGTTGTTATTTATATGTACTCATAAATGTACATTCTGTAGCATTGATTTTCAAATGGCAGCAACTGTTATTGCAAATTGTTCCCTGTATCAAGTCTTTGCCTAAAAGATTGAACTCAGAAAAAGAAAAAGAGGAACTCTGTTTATGCATAAAAAGAAAATCAAATACAATTACTGATGGATGATTCTAGCAATCAATTTTCACAAGCTCTCCATATTATCATCTAGACTTTGAAAGGATTTCTTTTAAGTGGAGTTGATGACAGCTTGCAATTAGTTTAATAAAATAAACTGTTACAGGTGCTGCCATATGAGATAATAAGTACGTAGCTATTTTTTAATTGTGTATCTGCAATGTAAAAGAATCCTATTGAAGCCATTCAATATGAAAAGCTCATTTCTTTCAAATGCTACTTCCAGATATGATTATTCTGTTAATGCCAGTCATGTCGAGAGGTTTTACCCAGAGATAAGAAAGTACTACCCAAATTTGGGAGATGGAAACCTAGAGCCAGGTTATGCAGGGATTAGACCAAAAATATCTGGTCCTGGGCAATCTCCTATGGACTTTGTAATTCAGGTGATTTCTTTGACTCTTGTTTATCTCTGAATTACTGATTGAACATACATGTCTGTCTTAGCCTTTGGATTTTTTTTTTAAAAAAACTTAAGCAGTGGGTAATGAGGTGAAGTTGGTTTAATTTTGGGCTAAATCTTACAAATTATAGTAAAAATGATTTTTAACCAATGCTATGTCCTGGATCTAGTTGCTGGAGAGTTGCTATCTTGATATAGTCATAGCTTTTATAATGGCATATGACACATTCTTGTTTAGTTGAATTAACTCTTGTGATTTTTTTCATGTTTTAAGTTCATAGTAAAATAATTAGCGGATGTTTCTATTGCCAAAAAAAAAAAAAAAAAAAAAAAAAAAAAGGCTTTTCTAATTGCTTGTTGAAAAAGACAGATTGTATACTAGACTACAACACTGGTCTTTGCCATCTTGGTCTAAATGGGGCTTAATGATGCTTATTCACTCGTATACTTAACATCGGCTCTTGGTGCAGTAAGCAATTAATGTAGATTTCGATGAATTATTAGTAAAATAACCACCATAACAAATGTTGGTTCATAAAAAAATGGGAATGGAAACTAAATTGAAAATCCTACCAATTTCTAAAACCGTGAACTTTTTACATTTTGTCTATTGAGTCTCTCAACTGAAGGGTTGTGTTGGTGATTCCCTTAACTATCGAATAATATGGATGCAGAGTATAATAAAAAGGAAAGAGGGGATAAGTGAACAAAAGTACAAATAGAGTATTGCCTGAAATGGGAAGTGCACCACTGAGAGAACAACACACACAGAGAGAGAGAGAGAGAGAGAGAGAGAGAGAGAGAGCAGAAGGGGGGAGAACTAGAAAGTAACCATCTAGTGTACTTTATTTTGCATGAAATTAATAATGATGAATATTTATCGGTAGTATGGAACTTTCATATATTTTTGAGTCTTAAATGAGTTTTTATTCTCATCCTAAGTTTTATGTTTGGATTTTGATTTGGAACCCGTTATTTATGTTATCAATTTTCTGCTTAATTTTGGTTATTTCTTTTGTATCTCAAATGAATGTTTGCCATTTTGAATGAGATAATGGATATAATTCATAATTCAGAAATTGATTCCATTTTGGATGTTGATCAATTTCGGTGTAAATTACTTCCATAAAGAAAGTATCATGAGATAAGTTTAACAAGTGACTGGAAGATGATGTTTTTGATCTCCAACTGCCTCCATTGATATGATAGATGGGGTTCTGAATATCTCTGTACCAGAGAAATCATAGATCTTTAGGTCCATTTTACTTGAACATTTATAAAAATGGTTAACTACAAACAAGTCTTAAAATTTGTCTGTTTTTCTATTGGATTTCTGGAATTTTGGTTCACATTTCTTCTTTTTTGACTGATCTTTTGTGGTTGAGGATTTTTCTAAAACCTGGTTGTGTATTTGTTTTTCAACCAAGAAAGCAATTTTATTGCTTAATAAGGAACAATTACAAAAGAGTACACAAACAGGTACAAACAACCTGCTAACAACAAATTTGCAGAAACAGAATCAAAACAAGAAAAGAACAAAGATAAAACAGTTTATACACCTAGATTCTCTAGATTGAGAGAATTGAAGGAGATTATACTGCCTAATTATCTGGAGAATACTATCAACAGAAGTCCACTCATTTGTTAAAATAAGCTGGTTTCTAACCTTCCAAATGCATTAGACTGAAGCAGAATAGTCATGGATCTTAGTATAGATTATAGAGTGCAGTTTTGCAGGGGATTATAGTTGTTTTGAAATTTGTGCCTATTTACTAATTATCATCTTGTCGTTCTTGATCTTAATTTTTCTAAAATGGCAGCTTAAAGATTAGTTTGTCTTTTTTTTTTTTTTTAATTAAAGATTAGTTTTTTTAATTAACCTGGTCTAGAGGTCCAATCTGTAGATCAGCGAATTAGAGGATGAGTAAATACAATGTTCTTTTAGGAAATAGAATTGGGATCCGATATCTGATATATTATTTTTGATTTTTTTCTAACTGAGACATGTAAACAAGATGTGGATTGATTTTTTCAGAGTTTCACAGCATTTCCTATCCTAGTCAGGAATACATAGGCTTTCACATGCTGTGAGCAGTGAAAATATTCTACATGGTTTACTTTCTCAAGTTAAGAATTAAGTTACTACTCATGCCTTTAGTTGGAGATCTCAAGAACAAAAACACAAAATGTTGTGTACTTGAATAATTGAATTTGAGCCTTGCCATTTAGGTTTTCAGGCTAGCTGGTGCAGGTCTTGTTTGAACTTTCCTCAGTAATGATCGAAATTTAATCAAGTTTTTTTTTTTTCGTTGGTTAATATTTGTGAATTTGTGCTCCTCTAACTGTGCAATCAACAATTAGTGCGTTTCTCTAAATTTTGCTTTCAACTTAAGCTGAGAAATGGATCATTTAGGAAAGGTAGAGTATGTCTTTCTCCACTGCATTTTACATAATGGCAACGCAATGCAATAATTGTTTTGTCAAGAACATAAAACTGCCTTATTAATTGCTTCACATTGGCCTTATCCCTGTCGAAATAAGATCAGAACCAAATATCTTCCCCTTCGATTTGGTAAGTTTACTACCATGCTAAGATGGTATAATGCACCGAGTCAATGACATGATATTTTCTCTTCATTTCCCACTTATCTTTTATACCTCGAGAAGGAACAGACTGTGGATTGCGGAAGTTATAATTTTTAATTTACTATTGAGAGTCGTATAATTCTTCCAACACTATGCAGGGAGAAGATGCTCATGGAGTGCCACGTCTTATCAACCTTTTCGGTATTGAATCGCCTGGCCTAACTTCAAGCATGGCAATTGCAGAATATGTAGCTACTAGATACTTGAAATGATATAGTATCAGTTGGAAATTTGATTCCCAATTCAGCTAATATAATAATCATACGTGGTCCTCGTGGTTTAACTTTTTATCAACGTCTGACGTGAGGTTTGTTTTGTGATAAATTTGCATATATATATATATATATTCTTTTTATGATCTGTGCTCTATTCTTGTAACAAGTCAGCACCTTGTATTTTACAATACCAATAAAAAATATGAAAAAAATACAAAAGATAAAGTATGTTGTGGTTATATGATTTTTTACTCTCTTTGTGGTCTGTCTATTTGAGATTTGTAGTTTTTATCATATTGCAATTTAATAGTCTATTAACTAGTATCATTAAGATCTAGTGACCTGACATTCACAAAATTTAATAGGAAAAAGTACCAAAAACAAGTATGATGTTTTTTTTTTTTTGGTCAATTTCTAATTTATGGATTGTTTCATGACAAGTTGGTATTTTATATTTTATGCTGTTATAAAAAAAATTAATTTATTTTAATAAAATTAAAAAATATATAAAATAACATAAAAATTTTGAAAAATTGATTAAACCATTAACAAATTATTAGTAAATTTTCTATATCATCATTTGTAAATAAATAAATAAATTTATTATTTTTTTATATTGTAAAATAGAGTACTAACACAAGAATAAATTATAAGTCAGAAAATGAAACTGCAGAAAAATACTCATTTACATTTTGCTTCTAAAAAAAAAAGTGATCAAATTAAAATACCTTTTGCCACATCAGCAGTTTTAATGGCTTAGACAATTTATCTCTATTTGTTAACCATGTGAAATACATGTTACCAATTTGTCACAAGACAAGCCATATATCAAAAATTAATAAATATTGAAATCACATGATATTTTTTTTTTGTACTTTTTTCATTATAATAACATAATTAAAAAAATCATTTCTCCAATAATTTATTATCAAACTAACTATTAAGAAACTTTTAAATATATTACAAGTTTATTTTCAAAATTTTTCTTTTTATTCTTCATAAATTTAAAATATTTGTTAATTATTTTTTTTGCAAAGTTATAATAATTAGATTATTGATGTCAAATCATTTAAAAAAATTATTATTGAAAATTTATTTTATTATACATGATGGGATTTAGCATGCACTCAAGTACAACCTCAATATTGGTTACTTAAATTTTCTCCATCAATTTTTAATTAAATTTATATTTAATTTTTACTTTTACAACTTGTATTATGTTGAAATTATTAATATGAGTAACATTAAAGAAGTGCATTGTTATAATTATGAACACATTTGTGAAGTAGTTGGTGGTATAAGGCGAATTTTTTAGGAGTGTTTTTTATTTATAAGTTTAATAGTAACATAAATATTCATTTTTGGCAAAATTCTATCAAAATTTCATTAGAAATTTTATTAAAAATTTCTAAATATTTTTGTTTCATATAAATTTAATGGTCATATATTATTTCCATCATCTGCATTAAGACCCCCACGGCCATCGACTGCATCCACCGGACCCCTATAGTCACTGGCTTCACCCACCGGACCCCTACAACCACTGGTTCCAGCTTCTTAGTTTCCAACTAATCCGTCTAAAGCGGGAGATCCTTCTAGGAGAGCTTCATCGCTAACGCATGTCGGTGATAATGTTAATTCCCTTGTTACTGCTTTCCTGCATACACAACTTTCTCAGACTTCACCTTCTACCACTCATCCCTCTTAATTGATAGCCTCTATAGTATCTGCAGAGTCGGGACACACGATTATCCAGACATATATTAGTATCAGCGACAACACATAAGTCTAATTATAAATTTTTTTTTAAATTAATATAAATAAATATTTATATCTATAATATAACTATTATACTGTGCTTTTTTTTATTAATAAGTTCTATCTAGATAGTCATTGTGTGAGTAATTACATTACACATAAGATACATTAAAGGCAGTATGATGATGGGTACACATACAATGATATATGATATGCCTATCACATTCAAGCACTTCTACTAGGAGGAGTTCATTGTAAAATATTTGAAACATATATATATATATATATATATATATATATATATATATATATATATATAGAGTTGATAATATGAGTGACAAACTCATTTGATACATATACTATAAATGTTCATAGTCATTGGATTAATATATGGGTACTATTAATCCCTAGACTATCACCTCTGTCTATTTTTTTTAATCAGTATGTGATATCGATAGTGGGCGGTATTGAGTCTCATGCTACTTGATATGAGATATTAGAATAGACATGTGGATACTCATGTGATTGGTGGATCGAACTTGTGACGTAAGATTTGTGATTGCATGGATATTCACTTAAGTCAACAATCACAATCTTGGACATCATGGTGCATATGGTCCTTCGACCTGAGGCGACACGGTCATCCACATATAGTTCGTTAGAGTTTATTACCGCTTACATACCTGTGCTAACCACGTATGGGTATATAGC
>CATIWO010114043.1:0-22200 GCA_949673435.1 Macaranga tanarius | reverse complement strand
AAGAGCTTGTAAAGCTTCTTCAATCTTGAAGGTATGGAACTTAAACTATCCTCCTAAGAATGATAGATTTGCCTTGTATAACACTTGTACAATTAAGGCTTTAGGTTAGAGAGATCACAACCCTTGTGATATGTTTTGGTTATCTACAATAAGAAATTATAAAGAAGAAGAAGAGACACTCTCAACTTTTCCTTTTCTTTTAGAATAACCAAACGCACTCTTAAAATGCCTTAGCCAAAATTCAAGCAAGAAGTTGTCTCTACAACTTCTCTTCCTTTTATAATATTAACAAAGCTAATATAATATTATTAAATTGAGTGTCTTCATACACAAGCTTGCTTCTATAGCAAGAGTGGCTTCCATGTTTGCTACTATAGCAAGAGTAGCCACCAAGTTAGTCACTATAGCAAGATTGGCCACCAAGTTAGCTACTATTGCAAGATTGGCCACCAAGTTTGCTACATATCCAAGAGTGTATTACACTCTTCTATTATCTTTGTTTGGTTGTTTGGATATCCTTATCCCTATTCCATTAACTCTTAATGGGCTTGGGCCAAGGGATAGGATATGGGCTTCTCTATACTTAGAGATGGCCCAACCCAATCCAAGCAATTAATAGGCTAGATTAAACTCTTTAATCAATACCCAATCCATATATTTAACAAGTGGGCTAGTTTAAACGCTTTAAACAAAGCCCAATATTTATGGTCCATCTCGTGGGCCATATTCATCATCCATAATTTTTCATGGTCCATCTCATGGCCCATGTCCATATATATTTATATATATATATTTATTTGGAAGGCTAATGTTAATTTAATCTTTAATTTAATATCTCATATTAAATTAAGTCTAAAATAATATTTACTTAAAATGCAATAAAGTTCCAATCTTTGATTTCAGATTTCGGGATATGCTAGATCCCTGCATATGCGCAAATCCAATTCCATTAATTTAATTAATTAATTAAACTCTTTAATTAATAATCAAATTAATGTTAATCAACACAAGTGCAACCCTTATATGTGTGACTTACTAGGTTCAAGTCTAAATGGCAATGGGAAATGATATTAACACTTAATATCATGAAAACACCTTTCCATACTGAATGTGAAAATCCCAATGCGTTACATTCAGTTCCCATAAGTCGTGAGTGACCCCCAGCATAGATATCACGATTACCCAATTAGAGATGAATGCTATATGTAGATTCACAAGAACCAAAGAACACAATTACCGTGCACTAAATGTCCCTTCATTACAAGATCTCGATATTAGCTAGAGTCAAGGTTTAGTCAAACTCTAATTGCCTCTATCATATGACCTCATCTTAAGTTCAATTCTTGATAAAACACGACTATTACTAGAAACTCTTTTCTAGCACCCAAACTCTTTTCGGGTAAGTCGAGTTTGACCTGGCCAGGTACTTATTCATAAAGAATAACTCAGATAGTATAGGATCTTATCCCAGTTCACTCCAGGTAATGAATTCCATCTTGTCCTATCACTCATCCCTACATATAACCAACTAGAGCCACCACACACCATATACCTATACGTGGCTAGCACAGGTGTGTAAGCGGTAACAAACTCTAACCAACCATACATCGATGACCATGTCGCCTCAGGTCAAAGGACCATATGCACAATTATGTCCAAGATTGTGATTGTTGACTAAAGTGAATTCCCAAGCAATCACAAATCTTATGTCACTGTTCGATCCATTTATCACATGAGTATCCATATGTCTATTCTGATATCTCATATCAAGTAGCATGAGACTCACTACCTCCCACTATCAGTATCATATACCGATCAAGGAAAATAGACAGAGGTGATAGTCTAGTTTAATATTACCTATATATTAATCCACCAACTATGAACATTTATAGTATATGTACTAAATGAGTTTGTCACTCATATTATCAACTCTTGATAATAAACTCATTTAACATAATACCAAAGGTAAATATTCCAATAAATAAACACTTTATCTAAAAGAATATTATATTACCAAAGGGATTAATATACAATGTTTACATACAAAATGGCCCTAGGGCACATCTATACTAACAGTAATATGGAATGTAATTAATATTTACATATAAGAGTGAGGTTGATGTATTTATTGTGAGGTATATGCTTGAATGTGACAAACATAAAATGTGATGGTATTGAATTTGTGGTTGTACGTGCGTATATATTATGAACTTGAGTTTGGTCTATTGATTATAATAATTCTATGTTTGTGACTAAATATGGATATAAAATGTGAAATTTTGATTATGTCGATTGGCTAAATGACCGTTGACAATATAAAATGTTAATTATATCGATTGGCTAAGTGACCGTCGACAATGTGAAATATTGATTATGTCGATTGGCTAAGTGACCATCGACAATATTAAATGATAATTATATTGATTGGCTAAGTGTCCATCAACAAAAGTATTGATGATTATATCGATTGGCTAAGTGACGGTCGACAAAATGAAATAATGATTATATTGATTGGCTAAGTATCCTTCAATAAGAGTATTGATATTATATCGATTGGCTAAGTGTCCATCAACAATATTAATTTATAAATATGTCGATTGGCTAAGTGTCCGTCGATAATTGAAATAAGTTAAAATATGTTAAGTATGATGTAATTGTATGAGAATGGTTCCGACTGGATACTAATTGTTAAGATTGAGATGTGAGTGTATGAACTCTTGCCTTTATGTGAATTATTATGAGATGTTATCTCTTATTGTTGAGACAAATGTAGATATTAAATAAAGTATAAAGATGTGAGATTATGTGAGGTGTACTCAAATATTTATTGATTATATTTATATTCTTCTATGAATGTAATTGATGATTGAGAGTCTTAGAGATGATTAGTACAAGTGCACATATGTGACTATATATATATATATATAATCCTTTATATGTAAATTGGTTATGAATACTAAATATATCGTGAAATATGAATATGTGGATACCGAATGATGAAAATTGATACGTGATCTTTGAATTCATATTTGCATATAATTGATTGAATTCAGGTTTTTATGTAAATTGAATGTGAATGTGAATGTAAAGTTGTGAAGAAATAGTGTTGACGTACATAGGGTATGTTATGTGAATAAGCTAAATTTTGTATATTTGGTATATATTTTTAGTATATTTTCTGTATATGTTTAGTATACGATTGATATGAGAAAATGTTTAAAGTTGTGTTGATGATTAATGATAGTGTATGAGTGTTATACCTTGTATGGGGTATAACTTGTATGAATTAATGTATTTTTGGAAGAATATAATCAGTAGCAGAAATGAGCTACTGGCGATCGCCAGCCAGTCCTTCAAGGCAGATTGAGCCACTGGTGGTGAGCGCCAGTCTCTGGGCACAGCATGGTGATGTTTTTGCTTTGTTTTGATTCTAGATTGGCCTTAATTTCTGGTATTGGCCAAGATTTTCAAGTTTACATTAATGATACGCTTTTAAGTGATATTTTAAGCTTGAATGTTAGATCATTACACACTTTGTATATAAGTTCGTTTAATGTTTACCTTAATTAGTTCTTGAGAAGTTATGTATGTATTATTATTTTAGTAATTACTTACTGAGTCACAAGCTCACTCATTTGCATTCATATTTTTAGGATAGAGTTATATCAAGCTTGGAGTCTGTATTTAATATTGATCTTAGGTGGGCTAGAGGCGAGAATGGTGTAATCATACACTTCCTCATTATTATATGACATTTTGGCATTTTGTAATGATACCATATATATACATTTTAGCTTTTTGTATGGATGGGTTGAGTAGTGAACAATGTATGTGCACATGAGTACCTATATATATGTACATATTATTTGCGAAAAAGTTTCCTTGTACCACGTGTATGGATGTGATTGTGGCCATATGTATATTTATATTTGTGGGTGCTATATTAAGTGGTATCAGAGTAGGGGATTAGATTCCCTTATGATATTAGAATATGATGCATTCTTGGCATACCATGCATAAGTCATAGATGATATATAGTTGATGTGCATTGCATATGTTAGGATGGAGAAACACCAAGCGCCTTGCACTGGCCCAGAAGAGTCACCTGAGTCTACATAGGCAAGAACCTATGCATGCATTAGATGCACCTGAACATGAACAGTCACAACCACAACCTACTCCTCTATAAGTTGATTATCCTATATTTATATAAGAATTTTTTCAAGTTATGAGGGGGATAGGTCAAAAACCAACCGAAAGCACTCTTGACGCTAACTATGAAAAGATAAGAAAATGGGGTGCTAAAGTTTTTGCTGGAACTACTGATCCAATGGTGGCATAAGAGTGGCTAAGAAATACTGAAAGAGTGTTAGATCGATTTGAATGTACTACTGAGAAGAGGGTAAGTTATGCAGTTCCATTGTTCGAGCAAGATATACTAGATTAGTGGGAAACTGTGCCGGGGAGCAGAAATGTGCTAATATCATTAACCTGGGTAGACTTTTTAAGGGAATTTTCATATAAATATATGCCAGTTGTATACAAAAATAGGAAGAAACTTGAATTCCTTGAATTAAAGTAAAATGACTTATCTGTGGCTAATTATGAAGTTCAATTTATGAGATTATCAAGATACACACCTAAAGAGGTAGCCACTGAAGAATTAAAAAGAAATAAATTTGAAAGAAGACTAAATCTTAAAATCAGAGAAAGAATAACAGTAAAGCTACCAACCTATAGAGACCTTTTGGAGCATCACTACGGGTTAAGGAAATTATACTAGAAAAGAATATTTCAGATACCAACAAAAAGAAAACTGCAAGTACCTTTACTATGTCAACTGAGAGAGGAGATAATTTATCTTTTAAAAGCACGGGCACTAAACGAAGTCGATTCAAGAAAAGTAAAATGATCAGTTTGATCAATCAGTGAAAGAATCATACAATATGAGTTTTGAAAAAATAGATAATCGAAAAGACATTAGTAAAAGCAAATCTATGGATAGTACAATAGCTTCAATGTGCAACAGTTGTGGTAAATTTCATTTGGGAGAATGTTGGAGAACTAAACTGAAAGTGTGTTATCATTATAGACAACCCGGACATTTTATCATAGATTGTCCAATAAAGAAAAATGATGAAGAATCTCAAATGATGAATCAAAGTAGTGTCGGGAGAAATATACCACATAACCACTGAGGAAAAGGTTGAGGAAAAAGAGGAAATGGAAATAATACAATACTAGCAACTGGGTTTAAAGGTCAAACTCAGAGTCAAGCAAAATATATGCCCTTATACGACACGAAACTCCTACAATAATAAAAAGAGACGCGGGTACATATACTATACTTATCTAAAATGCATTGGTGCAGACAAATCAGTTTTTAAGTTCACATATTTATTTACATAAGTATGTATTACACTTGAATTGTTTAAAATATGGCATGAATATTTTTATGCTTGTTGAGATGATATGATTACCAACTTGATGATGGGATTCTGCTTTAAATAGAAAATAATATAATGGACTGAATAGTTCAGGAAATGAAAAAAGAGTTAGTGATATTGTGAAAATAGATGAGGAATAGAACTATTATATTATGGTGAATTATTATATAGAAAATATACATATAGATGTTCCAACGTAGAGGAAATTAATAGCAATGGGTACAAGAGGAATTATATCTATTGTTTAAATTTCATTGTGGCTTTATCTTATGTGATTCAAGATAAGTATTAAACTTATATAGGTAATATCGAAGATTCAAGGAAGATTAATTGAAGATAATAGATATATTTATAATTAGAGATTTTGGATATGTTTTTTTGAAAGAATTATTGAAAGCTACTTCAGTATCGAAAAGTAAACTTAAAATTGAAAAACATGGATTGATAAATTGAACAATTTATTATGGGAAAACAATAAACTCAGCTTATTAAATTAGAAGATGATAGTATGTGGTTATGTGTTGGCTATGGATAATTGAATAACAACTTAGTGAAGATTGATTTGATTAATTAAAAGCTGCTACAATGGTATTCAAGACGGAATTGGAAGCAGGGTGGTAGTAACTTTGAAAAGTACTCTTATCTATTTATTAAGTTAAGAAAGACATAATGAATAACTTTACAGAAGACATAGTTGTCTATTATTTTAGATAAAATAAGTTATGGGGTAAAAGAAGGTGCCATCTTATGTGCATAATTATAAGCCAGCCGAGTATCAACTATATTAAAGTAGGATTTTATTGTAGTATGTTCCTACGAATCTCACTCTCTGAATTCTATATCTAGTTCGATACTTCCCATTGGTTGAACAGTTCCTCCATAAAAACTTATTATGGATTTGTAGTTGGCTTCAATTCTACTGATGAGCCTCCCATTGCACGCAAGGCTTCTCAGGTTAGAACATTAACTGCACTCCCATCATCTACCAGTATCCTTTTTACTAAATAATTCTTGATATGAGTGCTGATTACTAGTGCGTCATTGTGAGGTTGTTTGACATGAAGTCCATCTTCTGGACTAATAGTGATTGCTGCTATAGATGAGCTGGCCCCTGCCATATATATGTCTTTCCTTGGTCTTTTCTTCCACTTGATGAGGTTTCTCCACTGATGATCATATTTATTACTCCTGATACCTCCTTCTAGTTCCTTTTAGAATCTTCTTGACTTTCAGTTCTAATGTCTGAACTTTATTGCCTTTTCGGAGGTTCCTCAGTGAAATTTTTTAGAGAACATGCTCTTACTAATCGTTCTATTTTAATTTTGAGGTCTCGGCATTCGTCTGTATCATGACCATGATCATGGTGATATCTGCAATATCGATACTTATCTCTCATTCCACCATAAAGCGGATTGAGTCTTTGAGGAGTCGGTAAGTCTATACCATTTTGTTTGATCCACATCAGAATTTTTAATCTTGGAGCGTTAAGGGGTACATATCTTTTATCCTCACTTCTTTGCCTATTTGAACTGTACTCAATTTTCAGATCTCTTTTCTCCTCATTTCTTCTTGTTCCTTTATCTTCATTTTCCTTCTTCCGTATCTCTCTGCTATCTTCGTCCAAGTCAATTAACTTTGTGGCTATTGCCATTGCTTCGGGGAAAGTTTATGGTTTCTTCGTCATAATTTTGTCTCTGAGCTTTCCCATCTTAGTTCCATATTTTAACGAATCCATTGCTGCTTCGTTGCTTAAATACTCTATTTGCATAGCAATTTTGTTGAACCTATCAAGGTAATCCCGAAGTGTCTCATTATCACCTTGTTTACAGAGTCGTAGAGCGTTGATGCTCTTTTTTAGCGGAATATTCATTATAAATTGAACTCTGAATTGTTCTATCAATTCTTTGAAAGTTGATATAGAATTCTTCGGCAGTATGTGAAACCATCTTTGAGCTGTGTTGGTCAGTGTTGTAGGAAACACTCGACACAAAATGGCGTCATTAATGTTTTGCAGCTTCATCTTCATTTGGAACATGGAAACGTGAGCTACCGAATCACCTGTTCTGTCATATTGGTCTAAAGGTGGAACCTTGAACTTCGAAGGTATTAGGGTTGCCATTATGTTATGGGCGAACGGAGTGCTTCCATCCAATATACATTCCTCTATTTTATCAGGTTCAGTATGAACCTTATGTATCACTTCACGTAATTGACGATTAAAGTTAGTCCTATCTCTCCTAGGAATGTTGGATTCCGATTCCTATTCTGAATTGGATTCCTGTCTTCTGTTCCTATTTTCATGCGAGTCACCTTGTTCATTGCAGAGTGGCAATTGATCAGTTTGTGGAGCATTAGTAGTTGTTCCAACAAGTGCAGCTGGAGTTGAAGTTCCTATAATAGGAATTTCGGTTACTGTCTCTTGAGTTAAATAGGACAATTGTTGTTGCAGGAAAGAGAGCTACCCTTTTACGCTATTGATCAATGCATCCTTGAATAACGATGGTAGATTTAGTGGAATGGGAGTCTGACTCATTCCAGCGACATCAGGTAGATTTGAAAAAAGAACAATCGGAACAGGTCTTGATATATGCTGAAAAGGAGCATAATATTGCAGTGATACTCCTATTGTTATTCCAGGTTATGAATTATTTGCAGACAAATTCAAGGATTCAGAGCCAAGGGGTTGTGAGAAGTTATCCCCTTGAGTTGTTGTTGTAATGGTTGGGGTGAGAGCCACCGTGCTCATGGATGTTCCTCCTTAAAGATATGGAGGCTCTGATATATTTGCCATATGTCAATATGGCCAAATGAAACTACCGCAAGGTAATTTGAATTCAGAAAAAATAAAGAATTGTCTTATTATTTCCATAGACGACGCCAATTGATGAATGCTCAACCTTCTTTGGACCTACAAGCACAAAAGAAAACCTTGGATGAGCCTAGGATCTTCGATCCGTAGGTTCTCCGATGCTTAAGTCAGAGAAAGTTTATTCAAGATGATTAATAATGAGAAATATGAACCTTTATATAGGCATAAAAGAGACATATATAATCTCAATCGAATTGGTATATTAAGAATCATTATCCTTTATTGATTAAATGACTTTAACTTTATCATATAATAATCTCATATGGACATAAAGTCCTTTATTGGGCTTAAGCTTATGGATTTGAGCTCATATATGCCTTCTAGGACTATCAATTTATAAAAAAATTAAATATTTCTATACTTAATTAGTATCAAAATTTTAGAAAATTATATTTTAAAAATAATTATTAATCATGTAAAAATATTTAATTCAAAATTAGAGTTTATTTTATAAAAAAACAAGTATAATAATTAAAAAAATAAATCACGTGTGAAACACGTGATGTATACTAGTTTGATTAACAGTTCAAGACCAAATATTTTTTTAATTTGATCCATTTAATTGTAAATCAAATGGGGATGTTGTTTAATGAGATAAATTTAAGAAAAGTTATAGTATATTTTTAAGAGGAGGAGGGGGGTGCTCAAAATTGCTAGTAGGGTGTTCATTCGTTCGGTTTAGTTGATTTTGGGGGTTTTTTGTATCGAACCAAATGAACCAAAAATAAATTTTTGAAAACCGAACCAAACCAAACTAACCCAGAAAACTGAACCAGCCGAACCAAACTGAATTTTTAAGAAATATTAATTATTTTAGTATTTTTATATTAAATTATTATACTACTTTAAACAATTAAAAAATAAAAATTAAAAATTAAAAATTCAATTTGTTCGGTTATTTTGGTTAACCGAATTTTTCAAACATAAAATCAAACCGAACCAAAATTTTGGTCGGTTCAATTCAGTTCAAAAAAATTAAAAATATAAAATCAGTTAACCAAACCAACCCGGTCAACTCAGAAGGCTTGCACACCCTTAACTGCCAGTACAACAATCAAAATGAAACTGACAAAAACAATTACAACTAAGAGCTTAAAGGTTCATTATGGCAACTAAACAATCTGAGAAGAATAGAATTCCTAGTGCTGAGAAAAATAAACTGATTTAAAGATAAGCTTCATTAGCACTAGGGAATACTGATTGAAAAATGACCCTATTCCTTTCTTGCCATAAACAATAAACTGCAACATAAAATGCTAGTCGTCTAACTTCACAAAATATACTCTTTCCCCTGATTCTCCAGGAGAAACAACTAACTCTTTTTTTTTTTTGGAGGAAAATAAGCTCATATTTCATTAAGCATTAATCAGATAAATGTCAACAGCAACAAAACATGAAATTTGGCTAGGCACTTCTTCCATCAATACATCTCTTAGCTTAAGAGCCCATTTAGCCAAGTGATGATCAACATTATTAAACTTACGAGAAATATGAGCAAAACAAACAAACTGAAAATTGCAACAAAATGACAGAATATCCTCGAACAGCAGATGAGTAAAATCCAGACCAGCTTATCGATGAAGTAAACTAGAAATGAATATGACTTTCTGCTAAAGTGCAGCCCTTAAAGACCTTATACTACGGAGATAAAGTTAATAGTATTTTTTACTTGACAAAATTCCTTGGACTAAGAGCATTTTAATGAAAAAATTAACGAAACAACTAAAGTGTAATAATCGAAAATAAAATTGAAGGATCCAAAATTTGATATGCAAATAAGAGGAAGGAGAGTGTAAAAATATATTAAAATCTGGCTGGAAATATAATTGGCTCTTGTAGTTATATAAAAAAGATAGCCTCTACGAGAGATTCGCTGACATAATAAAAGCACAAACAAGGAACATAAGAATGAAACGACAGAATCCTCTTTATTAAAATACTCATGATTGCCCAAGTTTGCATACAAAAATAATAATAATAATAATCATATGATGCATTTGCTTGTCTTCAAGGTCTACCAAGAATTGTCAAAGCTTGTGTCCTGCAGTAAGAAAATCCACTATGCAGCGCAACAGAACGTCTACCAACATCACTTCTTCATAACTGATTGTTCTGCGAGATACCTATGCAAGAATGCCAAGATGCACAACATTAACAGAGACTAATAATCTGTCATCATCAAATCATAGCACTAACACAAGCCCCCATCAATATCAGATTTTTAAATAAGAAGCATGGTAGATGAACAACTTAATGCATCTCATCAGTTTAAAAGAAATTTTCCTATTTATACAAAGATATTTTGGCTAAAGGCCACGCTTATTTAAGATGTTCTTGACACAAAACCACTTATGCTAAGAATTTCAATGAACGATGGAGTTTATGCTCTTAATAGATCCATTCTTAATGGCTGTTTGCATTACGGGGCACACGGCCCAGCTAATAGCTATGCTCTCAAGGCACAAGAAACAATGGAACTTGGGCTACATCAGTTGGTCAATACACTCCCTCATCCTCAAGGAGAATTGGTGAGAAAGTTTGCCGCTGTATTTCCTTTCTGATATTCACATTAAGATCAATTTTCCAAAGTTTAATATTTGTCTAAAAGCTATTCAAAGTGAAACACTACATTGACCACATTGCCTCTTTTAGTAACATCTTTTTAGGGAGTCTTTTCAGTAAATTTGTTGCATATAATGATTTCCTTATTTCCATCAGACATGCACCATCTAAATCTCTAAACCATACAGAGCTAAATCATGGTTATCTGTACCCCAAATGAATTGGAAGCTGGTACACTAGTAATAACACAGAAGGCATTGAATTTTAAACAAGAAAAAATCGTGATAACTTACTTGCCCGTGTAAAAACCAGCAGAGTACCAAGCATTTAAAACCACACTGAGGTCTGTTTCAGATCTGGTGTTGTGAACCATTTCTTCCTCACGGTCTTTTGCTTTCTCTTTCTCTTTATCCATGTGAAAACACCAAATAAGAAAATTATTATATATATATATATATATATATATATATTCAAGGAAAGGCCTTCCATCTACTAGGCATGCTTTGAACTCTATTTTTCCATTAAAAAAAAAAAAAACGAACAAAAAAATCTATATCTTCTTGACTTTCTTTAATGGTGATTCTTAAAAGTCAGTTGGCTATCAAGACTATGATTGAAAGTTGCACCTGGGAGTTCTCATATTTTCCTCCCTCTAGTCCTAGGAGTAGAGTTCAACTTTCAGTTTCCTTGTCCTAGTCATTGGACTGCATGACTAAAATCTATGAAAAAGAACAATGATCCCCAGTCCTTCATAATTTATAAAAAAGGTGCCCAACTATGCTGTTGTTATGGTTTATTGGAAACAATATGGTAGGCGTATAAATAAAAGGAAGTAGCAGATTTTTAGCAATATTTTTCCTTACTAAGTCCTAGTTATTAGCATAGTCAAATTAAAATAAATTACAGCTCAAATAGGCATGAACCGTAAACTTCCTTTAGTATTTTTATTTTCTTAGATTGGTTATGTCTTAAATGGGGAGTCAATATCCTGAGATTTTAGGATTCCTAAAATTTTAGGATTCTTGTACTCAAACCCTTCATTATATAAAGGGTAATTAATATGGAATAAAGCATGAAAAGTTTTAGTCAAAAAGATTAGGACAGTTTGGTGACCTCTTAAGAACAAACACCATTATTTTTTTCAAAAATAGGTTCTTCAAAGAACAGGAAAGTGAACAAGAAGTCTCGAGAGGATTTTGTTGTTCATCGACCTGTGATGAGATCCTATTTGCGAGACCATAACAACCTGGTATCAGAGCTAGTCGTCACAGGGGATTCCAATCAATTGGCGGAGAAAGTGAACAACTTAGAGTGGAAGATGACAGAATCTAATCAACGGATGAGTCAAGAAATCCGGGAATTACATGACAGCATCAAGGTGTTACAGCCCAAGGAGAATCAAGAGAGAATCAAGGGATTAGTTATGCAACCATTAGTTAGCGTTTCAATTTCTAATATGATTAAGTGAGTAGGATCACTAGTTTTGAATTTAGTTTGTTAGGATTATTATTTTTGAATTTCGAAGTAATTAGTTTTATCTTTGTTATCCTCTTATTAACTTTGCATCTATATATATGCAAAGGTTCTTGGAATAAAAGGCAGGCAATTAGCATTTCTCAAAAAAAGAGTGTGTTCAAAGAGATCGAAGAGTTCTCTCTAATGAGCTCTTAACTCTATACCAAAGAGATCGTAGGGTTCTCTCTTAACGAGCCATTTCCATTAGTAAACATAGGTCACCAAGGAAGAAAATCTCAAAAACACAATAACCCTCTCCTTGATGTACGAGTGGCAGCCCCTGTAACTAGATCCCAATCCAGAGCCTGTAACAGATTGGTATCAGAGCCGGAAGTTACGGGGGATTCTCAAAATTTCCAGCGACAATTTGAAACTTTCATGAAAATGTACCAAGAGGACAGAGATTGTGATAGGAGACAACGAGAGCAGGATCACGCAGACTTAGAGAGCAAGCACCAAGAATTAGCAGACCGCTTGCAAGAGCTAGCTAAAGATATTTCTGCAATGCGGGGGAATGAAGATGAGGGTAGTGTCAATAGGGGGCGACGAGATCGGTGAGTTCGAGCAAAACATGTAGAGGGTGGCACTTATGTTCCTAAATATTCCAAACAAGATTTTCCTTGTTTTGATGGGACTACATATCCTTTAGGGTGGCTGAATCGTTGCGAGCATTTCTTCCGCCATCAGGGAACACCTGAAGAAGATAAGGTTTGCTTGGCTTCATTTCACTTTGAGAATGATGCCCAATTGTGGTTTCTTAAATTGGAGCATGATAGACCCAATCTTAATTGGGAAGATTTCAAACAACAATGTCATTTGCGTTTCGGGCCTCCAATCCGAAGCAACAAACTAGGCGAACTCTCTAAACTTTGCCAATTGGGAACAATAGAGGATTATGGCAGCGCTAGTTCTCTCACGCAGGAATAGGAAGTGCAGATTTTTCTCAGCGGCTTGAAAGATTATATAGCGGTGGAAGTGGAGTTACACCATCCTAATGACTTATCCAATGCAATGAGCCAAGGCTGTATGAGCGTAAGGGTGAACAAGAAGTTGAAGGTTCTAATTTTAGTAGCAGTTCAAACACTTCGTCTCAATCGCCAATTGTTAAACGACTGAGCAGGGCAGAGTTGGAAAGTTGACGGCTTAGGGGATTGTGTTTTAACTGTGATGAAAGGTACACTCCGGGTCATCAATGTAAAAAGCTTTTCTGGCTAGAAGGAATTAAGGAATTCACGAATAAGGAAAAGAAGCAGCAGATTGATGAAAAGGTCCAATCCAGCAGCACAATCATTAATCCGACTTGATTTGGCGCTTGAGGGGGGGAGTAATGTTACAACCAAAGGAGAATCAAGAGAGAATCAAGGGATTAGTTATGCAGCCATTAGTTAGCTTTTCAATTTCTAATAAGATTAAGTGGGTAGGATCACTAGTTTTGAATTTAGTTTGTTAGGATGGTTATTTTTGAATTTCAAAGTAATTAGTTTTATCTTTGTTATCCTCTTGTTTAACTTTGCATCTATATATATGCAAAGGTTCTTGGAATAAAAGGCAGGCAATTAGTATTTCTCAAAAAAAGTGTGTTCAAAGAGATCGAAGAGTTCTCTCTAATGAGCTCTTAACTCTATACCAAATAGATCGTAGGGTTCTCTCTTAACGAGCCCTTTCCATTAGTAAACATAAGTCACCAAGGAAGAAAATCTCAAAAACACAATAACCCTCTCCTTGATGTACGAGTAGCAGCCCCTGTAACCAGATCCCAGTCCAGGGCCTGTAACACAAGGTGATGCATCTGATGATGAAGACGCAATTTCGCAGCAAGGAAAAATGCCGATAAGAGGCTCTGTCAAGAACCAACAACTTGCACCGGTCTGAAACTAACATTGAGTAGCAAGGGGGCAGTCTTGGATCAAGCATGGTACCAAAATATTCTAAGTTGGAGTTTCCATCATACAACGGGATTGAAGATCCTTTGGGGTAAATATATCGTCGCGAGCAATTCTTTCTCAACCAAAGAACTAGTGAAGGGGACAAGGTGGGGTAAACTGCATTCCACATGACGGGCGAGGCTCAACTATGGTTTTATAGACTCGAGCAAGAGGAGCCAGGCTTTTCATGGGAGCTGTTCAAATCCTATTGTCTTTTAAGGTTTGGTCCACCATTAAGCAGTAACCCTTTAGGTGAACTAATTAACCTTAAACAAACGGGGACTATAGAAGATTATCAACGGCAATTCCAAACCCTTTTGGCTAGAGCAACTTCTGTCAGACAAGACCAACAAGTGGATATGTTTACTGCTGGGTTAATTGAAGCCCTTCGAGTAGATGTGGAAATGTAAAGCCCGCCAAATTTAGTGACAACTATGAATTTAGCACGGGCTTTTGAGAGAAAGATGCAGATCAACAAGGGGGTAGGGGTGCACCACTCTCTCAACATGGGTAGCTCCTAAAACTACAACTATAACTATAGATTCCAATCCTCTAAACTTGAATTACAATCAGTTAACCCCAAATAACTGAGAGAAAAAATTAGGAGGGGCTGCAACGACAACCTCAAGCACTGGAAGTACATTAGCACCTTTCATTAAAAAGCTCTCTCGAGCAAAAATGGTAGAAAGGCGATCAAAGGGGTTGTGTTATAATTGCGATGAATATTATACAGCAGGACATATGTGCAAACAGATATTTTGTTTAACGGTGGAAGATTCGGATGAGGAGACAAAACTCGTAGCTCACGTGGATCCGGGAGGGGTTCAAAACTGATTCATGAGGCTTATCCCTATTTTGAGCTTGAGAACAAGCTCACTTTCCAAGAGGGGAGTAATGTTATGGTTTATTGGAAACAATATGGTAGGCATATGAATAAAAGGAAGTAGCAAATTTTTAGCAATATTTTTCCTTACTAAGTCCTAGTTATTAGCATAGTCAAATTAGAATAAATTACAACCCAAATAGGCATGAGCTGTAAACTTCCTTTAGTATTTTTATTTTCTTAGATTGGTTATGTCTTAAATAGAGAGTAATATCCTGAGATTTTAGGATTCCTGAAATTTTAGGATTCTTGTACTCAAACCCTTCAATATATAAAGGGTAATTAATATGGAATAAAGCATGAAAAATTTCAATCAAAAAGATTAGGAGAGTTTGGTGACCTCTTAAGAACAAATACTTCAAAGAACAAGAACGTGAACAAGAAGTCTAGGGAGGATTTTGCTGTTCATCGACCTGTGACGAGATCCTATTTGCGGGAACATAACAGCTGTAAGATTAAGTTCAAAAAAAAAATTATGCACTAAGATTCTTAAAGTACTTAAATTATTGATTGGCAGCCAAGTATTTGAAGATTTTCTAATTTGAATGCAAAACTAAACTCACAATGTTCTTTGCAATTTAAGATCAGCCAATCAAGTTAGTAGACAAATATTTAAAATCTTGTCTAATTTGAGTGGAAAACTAAATTTTTGCTTTACTTTATGTTCTTTGCAATTCAAGATCATCCGATCAGATCATTGCAAGAAAAAAATAAAAAAGGTCCTTCCAAATAATGTAAACTATTGCATGAAAAATAAATTAAATTTATAAACAAATAACACAGAGGATGTAACTCCAGTTCCTTCAGAAATTGCAAGATCTAAATAAATAAAGATTGAGAGACAGCAAATCCAATCATTAAAAAAAAAAAAAAATCAAACTCACATATACACCAACATTCTTTATAACTTAATGAAGGAAAGAAGGAAAATTGTTTTCCAGATTTTCTAATGTGTGGTACAGCATAGGAAGATATTTTCCTGGAAAAATGGTTCACACGCAAGAGGAGAGAGAGGGAATTTCCAGAAAATAACTTCCCATTGAAACAGTATGAAATTTCCGGAAGCATACAGTCAACTGAAATTGTCATTCAGTCAACTAGAACAGGTTTTCAAGAGACAACATAGCAAATTGTTGTCATTTGCTACACTTTTTGGTCAATTGTGTTGTGAAGGAAAACTGAGCGTTCCCAAGAACTAGAAAATATTCACCAAATATTATAAAGTAGAATATTTTCTTGGAACAGGAAATATTAACCTCAGGGAAGTTATTTTCCACAAACCAAACAAGAGCTTAAGATATCAAAGAATTTCTTCCATAAATTAGGCTGTAGCTTATGTGAGAGAAATATGACATCTGAGCTAGTTGCACCTACCAATATGCGCAATGTTGAAAGACCAAAAAACCTTCCATGGTTCCACCAATAACTACCATTGCGTCTCAGAAATGAATGCTCATAAGCATTGCCCTGAAAAGCAAAATGGCTATCTGATCCAACTAAACAAGCAGCTACCAATACTAAGAAGTTCCATACATATAGGCTGCTGATCCCTTCAACTGGCTTCAACAAAGATTAGAAATTGTCTAAGTACATGCAATATCCTATTCTTCCTACTTAGTTTCGCAATCTCTATGTTACTCCCAAGTTCTCTTCAAATTTTATGAGATCAAATTCTCAACAAAATAAGGATATTGATGCAATATAACTATCTCCACAAAGGAAAAACTTCAATCCTGATCATGATCAGAACCCTCTTCAAAAGAGGATGTAATTCAGAAGTCTTAAGCTTCCTTTAGGGGTTCTAAGAAGATCAACAATATTATTTTTCTAGCTAAATATTTCAGTCTTCCATTTGCTTTTTAGGCAACCAATGACAAAATTTAGCTTGAGCAACCTTTACTTTAGGTGTAAAAGAAATTTCAGCATTTATGTCAACAACATTTTGGCCATCCAAGAATCAAATGGAGCACTTGAAGTCACTCATATTAAGTGGACAAATCATTCACATCAAAATTGATATTCCCATTTCAATGTTGACCATTAGAACACTATCCAATTTCCTATTGATATCTAAACCTGCCCTTTTTTTTTTATCCTTAATAAGAAAAATAGGAAAGTACTAAAAGATTCCTGGTGCAAAAGATTATTTTTAAATAGTCATGCTTACCTTCTGTGCCAAAATTAATGGATGACATTGTCTTCATTGATGCTATTGCTCTTTCTGCAGCTGTCATTGCTGTTTTGACAACATCACCATCTATAAGAGAAACAGACTTTGTAGTACCTATCACTGCATCACATGTTCCACCAAAAGAACAAGCAGAAAATGAAGTGCATGGAACAGCTGAACAATGACAAGCATATGAGCAACATGAGCAGACAACAGTTGTCTGAGAAGGTTGGGCCGTAGGAACTAAATGATCTTGAGAAGTACAACCCCACTGTTGGCTGGAACCAGAACCTTCTGCAGGATAGTGGTAATCATAACCACCAAGTTGCTGAAGCTGATGCAGAATCTTTAACCTCTTCTCCTCAAGATCATAGTACTGGCTAAGTAATTGGTTATAACCTTCTGAATTTTGTGCATTTGAATAATCATCAGCTGCTCGGGCATGCTGGCCACTTAATGAATCCACAAACGGTTCAGGCTCAACTGAATTCAAACAATAATTGTCCGGAGAAACTGGTGTGAGATTTTTAGCCTCTCCTAATTCTGAGGCAGCTCTACTTTTCACATCCGCATCCCTACAAATGAAGCCAAAAGTATCATCAAACCACTGTATCATACAAATGAATACTATTCAGTAGCAGCCTATCAAAAACTCTTACGCAGCTTTATACCATCTGAATTAATCTTAAACAACTACAAATCAACTATGAACTACCGTGTGGTCAAATTTTGCCAATTCAATTCAAATAATTTAACCAACACTTCAAGAAAAAGAATTAAAAATCAAATTAAGCAATTTTAAATGAATTTACCTTAAAAGCTATACTGTACCTTATAGCTCCATGACTTTGATCTGTAATAGCAGAGGCAACATCATCAGTAGAATTACCCTTGCTTTTCCTACCAATACCATGCATTTTCTGCAAAATAAACATGTGGAGCTTTTTGTAAAGAATCAAATTAAGAAGGTGTAAAGAAAATAGGGCTCTGAAATTGAATAATGAATAGAGAGAAAAGAGGGGGAGGACCTTGTAGCTAGACATAGCGTTGTCGAAGGCGTTAATAAGAGCAGAATCGTCCCATAACTCTTCTCCCTTTTCCATAGAAACTCTCTTTCTCCTTGATAAACAATTCCCGCCCTATGAAATTATCCGTAGAAAAATAGAGATGTTTCTCTAGGTTGAAACTCCTTTATCTTCTTTTTTTTTTACTTAATTGTTCTTCACTTCATGCTCAGCTCCACTTTTTTTCTTGTAACTTCAAGTTTATGGTGCTATTGCATATATTTGGTTGATTTTCCTCATTCCTAATTAAAATATTTAAAAATTTTATATTTTGATTTTTTTTTTTTTCAGTTTTAAGCCCTGAGGGCTCCTGGGAGAGCGGACGGAGGGGATCAAATCCCGCTCTACTACCTAGATATCCGGTGTTAAACTCCACACGGAAAGGGTACAAGTGAAACCACTTTTTAAAGCGGTGGAAGGGAGAGTCAAACCTCCCCAAACATGCTCCAAGAGCATATTTACCACTGGGTAGGGGTGTAATTGAGCCGAGTTTTAGTATGTTCGAGCTCGGCTTGGCCTAAGAGAGTTGTGTTCGAGCTCGGTAATATTTTAAGAAATGAAGTTCGAGCTCGACTCGAGTAGAGCTCGAGCTTGTTCACGAACAAACCAAGCTCGTAAATATTCATCTGTTTGCTTGGTTTAAGGTTCAGTTTAATGCTCAATTAGATGTTTGTTCGTTTGTTTGTTCGTTAATTAGAGGTTCGTTTGTTTGCTCGATTTATGACTTGATTATAAACTCATTTGTGTGTTCGGTTAGAGGCTCGGTTTAGGCTCGTTAAGGAGCTCGTTTGTTTGTTCATGGCAGAGCTCGTTTATGAGCTCGTTGGGCTCGAATACGAGCTCGTTTGTACCTAAAAAATGAGATATACAAAGCAATATACATCAACTACTCACATCATGGTACAAAAATATATTCAACCTGCAATAGCACAACAAAAATATACTCAACCTACATAAAAAAAAAAAAAAAGTAACATTAGATAAGTAAATACTAAATATTAAACTATACCAATGTATTAAATGCAATAATACAGTCATCAAAAACTTTAGACGTCCGCTTGAATAGGGGTTCTCATCTTCAATTTCTTGAACATTTTCAGATTGAGATGCACCTTCATTAGTCACTTCCACAACTTCATTTGCTGCACCTTCACCTTTATCATTTTCAACATTTGGAGTAGTATGTGAAGTTTCTGGGGATAATAAACCTTGAGTGGGAGTTGGGATATCTGACATCGTGGCTGGTTCAATTCAGATATTTAAACACATTAAAATATACTTAAATCAATATAAAGACATTGCAATAGCAAAACAACATTTGGAAGTTGGGATATTTTGAATGCTAATTTAATTACCATAATTTGAGAAAGCCCTATTGCAACAATGGCATGTAAAAAGGGAAAAATACATGCGTGGATTTATTTATGTACTTATGTTGTGTGCATGTGTGCTTTCATTTACAGCCAGCATACAATTCACCATTTCAAATTAATCCTTCAACCTCTAATTTTATTGACAGAATTATATTCACATTGCAGTTCTCACTTCTCAGGGTAATGATGAGTCTAATAACATGATCGTACAATGCAATCAGTTCAGAATCACAAAGAAGCACACTCTAAAATTTTCATAATGCATAATTAGATGCTTGTAATTATCTAAAAGGATAGCCCAATACATAAAAGACCTCAACTTTTTTCATAAAACCCACAAACTTCGACCAGGAATCAATGCAAGTATTTGATCAAATTCACACTCCTTCTGCAATTATTATTTCCCAAACATTTTATCAAATGTTTCAATAGTAGGTTCCTTTGTACGGGATAATGTCACTATTGAAGATGGCTGTGAGCTAAGGCATGCAATTGTCTGTGATGGTGTGATCATAAAATCAAGTGCAGTTTTGGAACCTGGTGTAGTATTGTCTGTGATGGTGTGATCATAAACCCATTTCGTTCACAACCTAACTGAAGTTATAACACTGTAATCATTTAGACTGACTTGGGATCTTTAAATAATTTAAATTTTATTTACTTAATTAATACTTAATATTAAGCTACGTAGTTTTGAAATTGTTTATAACTTAAACTTAGTAGTTAATTACGTAATTTTGTTATGTTAAGGTCTATATTGCGTTTCGTATTATACTACGTAGTTTTGAAATTGTTTATAACTTAAACTTAGCAGTTAACTACGTAGTTTTGTTATGTTAATGTCTATATTATGTTTCGATTAATAAAGCTAATTAGGTCATGAATATTAAATAATTTGAAAAGAATTTGTATATGATTCAAAAAGTTAATTGTTAAAAAGTAAGTCATTATGTAATTAATTAGTTGTAATTATAGCTATTCGAAATGTAAGTGTAATATGTAATTATGTTATTAATAAATTTACACATATAATTTCATTGTTGATATATAATTTTTATAATCAAATTCAATAATTTGATTATATATAAAAAAATTTTACTAGAGCTAGTAACCTTAATGTGATTATATATATAAAACACTTATTAATTTAAATTTTATTTACTTACTATTAAAATAATATTTTACATATTTAATTAATATTATAATTAGATATCAATTAGATTAAATGAGTTATATAAAGTGTTATACAAAATTATGTAGTTTTAAGATTAAAGTACATATTTTTGAAATTGTTTATAACTTAGTATTATATATTAATACAAGTATTAGTTTATAAAAACCATTCACTAAATATTTTAACTATAATTAATACTCAATAATTAGTAATCTTATGGTAATTTTAGTAGTTATTTGATACTTAATATTTCTTATTTAGTAATATTTCTTATAGTTAATAGGTTCGTGAGTTAAATATATTTAAACCTAATAGTAGTTTTATATACTAAAATTATATTAGTATTAAATAAAACTAATCTAATTTATTTATTTATTATCACTACAAGAAAATTGGGCTATTTACCAAATTAAGGTCCCAAATTTCGTAAATTTTATTTTTGTGGTTGTTTTTAAAAAATTCCAACTTTTGTGTTTTTTTTTTAAAAAAAATTCCAATTTTGTGGTTGGTCATCGTTGACTAAATTTTTTTTTTTTTTGTAAGGGGCCATTTCGCCTGTGGGAGAGGCGAAATGCCTTGACCGAACCGAACCAATTAGTTCGGTCTGTTACCGACTAGGTTCGGTTCAATTTTGGTTTTTAAAAATATATAACCGACTGGTTTGGTTTGATTTCGGTTTGGTTGTATAAAATATCATAATTTTTTTGCAATACGTGAATAGTAACATGCAAAATTATACAAAAAGTTACTATTTTACTATTCATCAAATTACTGTTCCGACATCCGTTTCCAACACAGTTTGGGTCAAAAAAATCCATGTAATTTTCTCATTCTCGTGGTATTTTTTTCCGAAATTTGAAAACCAAAATTGAACCAAACCAATCGGTTATATATTTTTAAAAATCAAAATCGAACCGAACCAGTCGGTAACCGACCGAAATGATCGGTTCGGTTCGGTCAAGGCATTTCGCCTGTCCCACAGGCGAAATGGCTCAAAATAGCCTAAGGGGCCATTTCGCCTCTCCCACAGGCGAAATGGCCCCTAAAAAAAAGTCAAAAAAATTGGTCAACGAAAAAGAACCACAAAATTAGAATTTTTTTAAAAAAGAACCACAAAAGTTGGAATTTTTTAAAAGACAACCACAAAAATGGAATTTACAAAATTTGGGACCTTAATTTGGTAAATAGCCCAAGAAAATTTGCTTCAAAGTTAAAATT
>CATIWO010113980.1:0-10829 GCA_949673435.1 Macaranga tanarius | reverse complement strand
CCTATTTAACTTGATATTTAGAATAATTAGATAAATTAGTGTAGTTAGTAATTAATTAGAATAATTAGAATAATCCAACAATCTTCATTATTAATATTTGCCTAACCATCTTAGTACCTATTCAGTTAGTATAAAATAGCTCAAAATTCCCGAGTGTTCGATACCCTACTTACTATATACGTAATCTTAGAGATTAGGGTAATTTAATTTGACTGACATCAACAACTGTCAAGGCTTAAGTGAGGTGTCAATATACTAGAGAAACCTTAGACACCTGTAAAAAAAAGAAAGGGGGAAGAGCGTTGTTTAAACAACATAGAGAGAGAAGGCCACCTGCATTTTTCACGCAGCAAGAAGGAAAGGGAGAAGAGAGGCAGCTGGGTTTGAGTTCAAGGAGAAGGCTCAAGTTGATCAAGTATTAATTTTTAGTAAATTCTTAGTGAGTGATAATCTTTCTTCTCCATTCTTATTTCATCTCTTCTCAAAGAAAAATTTTACAGTTTAAGATATTGAAAATTTAATTAAATTAGATCTTGTGGCCATTTTGCTAGAGTGATTTTGCTCCACTAAATTGTAATATTTAGTTTATGCTCTATTCGTATTTTGCATTTTAAGTGAAGCTCATTTTAGAACCACAAAATAAATGGATGATGAGTTTGTTTTATTGCTGATCTTTTCTTGAGTTGAACATCGAGCAAATGATGTTTTTCCTCTTGCATGTATATATATATACTTATACCTATCTATAATATTGATGTGAAATTGATCTAAATGGTTTAAAGAACTTTTGTTGAGTTTTAAAATTAAAGAATGAAAATAAAAGTGCTAATTGTTAGTTGTAGAGGTTAGGCATCTCCTGTGTTGATCAGGCTCTGCAACTGAGCAGGTGCCGCACGATCGATGAGCTGACACCTGATCATATAGAGGCAATGCTTAAGTGGATAAGGTGCTACCTGATCAGTGAGTCGTCGACTATTTTTAATAAAGGCAATGCCTGATACTTCTTGTAGTAAAACAAAGTGCTGAATTTTGCTTTCTCAAATTTTAATTAAAGTTTGACAGTCGAAGTTATACATTAATCAAAATTTAAATTAAGTATCTGAAATAATCAAAATTTAAATTAAGTATCTAAAATAATCAAAATTTATATTGGGATTCAGTTAAATTTCTTGATTGAAAACTCATACATTGAGGAAAATTTTTGGTGGAATTTAGATTAAATTATGCAAAGAATCTATTGACCAAAAAAAAGAGGCAATGTGTTGAGTCTCCTTTATCGAAAAGAATAAAATAATAATTATAATATTAAAAATCCTTGATCCTAGCGATAAAAGTTAATGCTCGGAAACTAAGCTTTCAAGGATTCGAGCAGAAATGAGAACTCTCAAATTATCACCTAAATTGATTGTACCCATTATCAAGCAAAAACAAAACGAGATAAGACCCATAAAATAATCTTAAATAATTTACGGGTGCTGAAAAGATCTTTACATATATAACGAAAATAAATGTGAATGCATGGAATTTATGTGCAATCATTTATACATGTTATGCTTGCGAGTGGCACTGTTTGAGAGTGGAAATTGGCCAACAATTATGAACTGTCGTTGGAACAACGCATAGACTCAGAGATGCCTTTGGGTCGAGTTTATGTGGTCTAAAATATGGATATGATATTTATTTGAGAATCTTTATATGATGGTATACCGAGAAAAAAAAAGGTACTGAGATGTGATGTATTAAGATATGAGTGTTGTGAAAATTTGAAGTGGTCAAATGAGAAAGAGAGGGGTGTGGTCCCATGTTTTTTATATTTCACCAACCCTTGCATTGAATGATCATATAAAAATGCATAAACCACTTCTGTGAAATAATAGTAGTTTATAACCAAAGAAATCAACATGTCGCCCGAAAATACTTAAATAACGCGACAGTGTATAAATTCATAACCAGTCAAAAATTCTAGAATTATTTTATTAACTGTGGGGTAAAATTATTGAATGAAAGTTAGTGTGGATCAAATTTATAAATAATTATTGTTGAAAATTTTCTTTTATTGTTCACCCTGATATCATTTTTATTTCTTTATGGATGTATGTATATTTATTCTCTTGATGGCTTAAAATTATTATTTTCGGTGACCAATAAATATTACGTATTTGATATCACTGTAAACTATCACTCAGTGGGTAATTTTCTTTGAAATTACTCACACTAGTCTTTTCTTGACCTTAGATTTTCATATCTAAGTATAGAAAGGATAGGATGGTTGTTCAGTAGACTTCTATGGCATACGAGGTTACAACTGTTGAGAGTCTAGTTAGGTATACTATATACCACGACATATATACAGAGTTTGCATTCAGGGTTATGGTAGAGCCTATGGGTGCATCAGTCCGTCTTTCTGTAGTTAGGGAGAAGTATATGGACAGTATGTGTACTATCATTCGAGCCTTATATGTGACTGACCCGGACACCCAGGTTACCCTAACTTGGGTCTGAGGGCACAGGGACTAGTGATCTTTTTGCCTTTTTGGGTTATGCTGGGTTACACCTACCTGGTCTTGTTTTAGACCTTTTGACTCAAAGTGATGAGAGGCTGCTAAAGTGCCCCAGACTAGATGTGCAGACCGACTATAGAGCACATTACTTTCCCGATATTGTGGAGAGCTGAGAGGGATATTCATGAAGACTTGTGATTGTACCTTTTGATTGTCATCTTATGTATATCCCATACTCAAATGACTATATATATTTCTCCTAGACAGTAGAACTTTATGTACACTGGTGATGTTGTACTTGAGTTAGCATAAATATATATATGTATGGTTATGTTTTTAAGTTTAGTTGTTTGCCATTTACTTTATCTAAGAAAAAAAATTTTATTTCACTATATTCCCATCCTTTTCTACTAGTATAATAGTGGTCTTAATTGGAAACCAGTGTTATAAGTTGATATTTCATATGGTTCTATTTAGGTGAGGTTGTTACAATTGTAGACAAGTATATACCAATTTAGGTCATCTTCTTCATCTTATTTTTGGATTATCTTATCTCTTTGGGCTATAAGGTGTTGCTTTTTATTTTTAGAAACCTTCCAAATCTCAAAAGTTTTAAATTTAAAATTCAATCTAACATCTATATTAACTAGTCTTAGAAGCAATTTCTTACTTCTCATCCATTAATAAATTTCTCACTTTTAGTAACAAAATGGTCTTTAGACTAGATGGTAACAAACATCCTACCATCTATGAGAATACAATATTCTTCATTGAATGCTACATTCTCCAAAACAGCTTTAAAGTATTCAATATGAAGAGCTTTATTAGTTATTTTTACTTCATTCATTTTCTACCTTAGCTTTACATTATGGCTATTAATCTTTTAAGGTTCTATAAGCTGTCAATTTGTAACAGCATGTAGATCTCAAATTTAATAAGGATAATGGATCTTTCCATCCTCTTCGTGTTTCATCATTGTGGTAACAATTTGAAATATAACAAATCTAAAAGACTTTTTAGTCATATTAAGAGCAATTTGCATAGAAGAGGAAATGAGGCCTCTCCCTCCTTATTTTTTATAGGTCAATAGAATATCATTAAAATCCCTAAAACACACTAAGCCAAAGAAACACCATAACACAGCCGGTCAATTAATTCCTAAGCAATATTCTTTGCATTTACTTCACACCATCCATAAATTCCAACACCCCGTTATTTTACTGAGCAAACTGAAATCTGAATATCAAAAGTAATATGAGGTAAAGAATAATTACAAACCTACACTGAAATATCCTGAAATATCCTTACACCATAATAAAAGCAAACCACTAGAGCATCTATTTGAAGACACTATAAAGCTAAAAAATTTAAAAATAGCCAACATAAACCATTTACTCTAGCCTAACTCATTCTTATTTCCATGAGGAAAATAGCATCTGCCACATTTTTTCTCATAAGAAAATGAAGAGCATTGAGCATTTAAGGATTCCTTAAACCTCAGATATTCCAACTTAGAAGCCTTATAATTCCTGGTAAGACAACGTAGTAGTCTCCACCTCACAACTAGTTATGTCAATTATTATGGAATTAATAATTCACAATTGTTTTATATCTAGAACTAGTAGAGAAATCAACAAGCATTTCAACCCTGTTATAACTCCTATTGAAGGTTATTTACTTCCAATTGGAGGAGCTGTATTTATAGCATATTCAATTGGGATGGTAATTAAGGCAGCACCATGATGAGCTACTTTATGCCATATTTTAAGTCTTTGTGATCTTCTCAATTCAATAACATAGTTATAGCAATAGGATCTATGATAAAAAAAAAAAAAGGATTTTAAGTTACTACCTATAATGAAGTTGCAATAAATTCAATAGTTACAAGTTGCCCATATTTAGTAGCCAGAACAGACACATCCAACAAACCTTAAGATACCACAATATTCTAAACAACAAAATAAGAAATAAAAAGGAACCACATTTACACTCATGGTTCCAGCAGATAAGGAGGCTCCAAAAGATAATTAGACCTGAGAAGAACCTGTGACAGTACTATGATCCTTACCAATCTTGTGAAGCTTCTATTATTATATGTTATCTTCACTAAACTCTCCTTTACGTAAAGTTACCAGAGCTTCTTCCAAAGCATATGGCTTTCTAGGTGTAGATGATGATATCTATACAGATGGATCAGGTAGACAATTTCTATAGGGCATAGGCCTCCCAAAAGGTAACGGAGTCATTTAAAGGTTTCTAGGAATCTGTGTTATCAAAAGATTTCCTGCTGAATGAATGGATCTTATAGGATTCCCAAGAAATTCTTCAATTTCTTCTGGAAGTAGATAATTATCATTCTATTAAAAAATGGAATGTGGGTTTCTTGTTTTACACAAAGATGTTTAGTTTTATATATATCAGATCTATCCCATGACTTGATATAGCCATATGGATAGTTCAATGTACTCATCGGTGCCTGACCTTGAGATGTGGATCATCATCACATAAAAAATGAGGATTTGGAGGGGCCTAAAATTGAGAATTACCATGCATCAAATATATAGCAGTAGATAAAACAAAATTAAAGATATGTCTACCATGAACTAGTGATGTCTATCATAGCAATAATATAAAAGAGACTTTCATATTTAAAAGAGACCTAAACATGTTCACCCTTTCCATTTAACATCATAGGACCTCTTTTAAGCGATTAGGTAATATCAAGTGAAACATGAATATGAATATAGTTCCCTATGAGCAATATCATCTGCATGAACTTCTAACATTATTCCAATCTGTGAATTAATTTTCATAATTAAATCCTTATCTCTTCAATTGAAATGAAGATTGCATAATCATACCTAAAAAGGACAGTTATTCAAAACCACCTTTGATGGTTGCTCCTTATCTGTAAATGAATCCAGGATTATAAATTGTCCATTGTAGTTCTAGAGACCCTCTTTTAAAATAAGTAACTTTTCTACCTTAGAGACAAATTCACAAATAAATAGGTTAACTCTGACCTCTTATAATTTGAAACCTTTGGTAACCCTCTATGCTCCTTGAAGTGTGCAACAACATAAAAGAGGCTTTTAAAATAAGCCTCTTTTATGTTATTACTCTGACCTCTTAAAAGGTGTATTTTTTTAGTTATGTGTATTTTGATAAGAGATTTTCTTGAGCCTAAATAAGGGACACTTTTCATTAACATTTCATTGTAGATAGTCTTTTATCAATGTTGAATTTTTTTTGGATTAATTGTAATAAGGATTTTTTAAAAAGTAATAAGGATTCTTATTAAAGGAAAATATAGGCAATCATAGAGCATTTTATATATAACTAAGTTCTAGATGATAGGAAGTTATATCGTAGAGTTTATTTTATTGTTAACAGTTGCTTTTCCTTCCTCGCCATTATATTATTTTTAGTAAAAATTAAAAATAATTTTTCAAGAGTAACTTAATGTTGTAATTTTGGGTTAAAGACCCAAATAATACTATAAATGTGTTTGTGACATATTTTGACGAGCTTATGTTTTTAAAAAAATTGATACAATTAGAGATTTTTTTTTATGTATACTTTCATCAATTAAAAATTTACTTAACCCCCTTTTTTAATTGGCAAAAGGTATAAAAAAAATCCTCCAACTATATAAAAAGAGCAAATAGTACCTTAAATTTAATGTCGACTCATTGAAACTCATAAACTTTAAAATGACTTAAATAGATAATTTTCTTAACAATTACTTTATAGACGTTAAATTTTATCCATTTGCCCTAACACTGTCATAGTAGTCACTTGGAGAGTTACCATAGAGCCCATTGGAGTAGCCTCATGTATGTCAGGGATTAGGAAGGACTTTTGGGATAGTGTATGTACCATTGTCAAGGTGTATTAAAAGACTGTCATGGACGTGCAAGTCACCTTAAACTAGACCTGAGTTGTTGTTGAGGATCCTACTTTGTCCTTTTGTTAAGATGTAACCCTTTAAAGTTATGTTGGTAATTTCTGCTAAGTTGGGTTACTGTTGATCTCCTAGGATAAGAGTAATACAAGTGGGATACTATTCATTATTTTGGTATAAATGTTGTGAATATTTAAAATTGTATCCTGTACTCATATTCTTTTTAAATGATAATCCATATCACATGTATACATATCCAAGTTTAGTTTATGAAATTTCTTATCTTACCAAATTATTCTTGTTTTAGAGTTACTAATTAGTATAACATGTTCAAATTGTATGTCAAAGCTAATACATTTAAATGATATTAGCTTATATATTAAAATAAAAGTTTAATAACCTGGAGACTTACCCCAGGAAGGACGTTTGTTAGGATGCAAATTAGCATAGTTATTTAGGATAATTGTGCTGACTTTTCTTTAGTTTTCATTTGCATTTGTTTGACTATTGTTTTGTTATTGATATTTTTGTTGCTTTTATATTATTTTTCTGATTTGTAGGACCTCTTAGGTTAAATTTATACTTGAAGGTGCATTTGTATGCATTAGAGTGAAGATTGGTATGCAAAAGCTAAGGAAAAGGAAGGTGTCGAGTCGTCACCATCATACCGAGTCATCACCATCATACCTGAGAAAAGTCATGCCGAGTCGCCACTCCATTCCGAGTCATCACCATTGTTCTAACTGGTGATAGCAAGGAAGTGTGCCGACTCGCCACTCCATGCCGAGTCATGATAAAGCCTTCTGGTGCTGAGTCTAGCCTAAGTTGGCACAGCAATGCCGAGTGGTTTCCATACCCTTTCATTGTACCCTTTCACATTTACATCTATTTAGAAGGAGCACGAGTTGGGATATCTAGAGGCTTATAAATACATGAACTTAACTTTATTTTTGTATGAAAAACACTTAGTTTTTGTTTAAAAGTAATTAGTGTCATTTAGCTTTTATTGTTAGAGAGAAAATCTAAGTGTTAAGTGGTAGACATATTCAATAAGTCAAGGAAGACATCAAAGAGGGCTATTCAATATTAAGTAACCTTCTGGAGAGCATTGGAGAATTCATCAAACACAATTGCTATATCTTTTTCTCTTTTCTCTATTTAGTTACTTAATGTTTAAAATACTTTCTTGTTGTTGTTTGTTTAATGATTAAAATATATCTTGGCTAAATCTTTGTTTGTTAGAATTGCAAGGATGAATTAATCTTATGAACTTCATTTTTATCTTTATAATACATGAATGATTTAGTTCAATTGAGTGTTTGAATGTGTTATGTATGCTTGATTACCATAAATAATTTGTTAATCAAATGTTCACAATGAGAGTTGGGATATTTTGGTGGAAATGCAATTGAAATTACTTAAAGGATAGGAAAGTACTTGGAGATAAGAAAGCCACTTTGAGGGATTAAAGAATTGGCAAGGAACTTCATAATTTTTATCTATCTCTACAATTCCATGAGAGTGCTTGTAGACTCTAGATGGAAATACTCTTAATTGACAATGAGAGTTGCTTTTAAGGATTTTTGTCACATTCTCCATTCATTGCATGTGTTTGTTAATTTCTATAGTTCTTTGATTAATTTTGAATTGTGGTTCTAATGAACATTACTTGAATTTATTGTTAGTACATTTAGATTAATTAGAGTATTTTGTAATTCTTAGTAATTTTAGAATAGTTAGAACAATTCAACATCTTCTTTTATAATATTTGCCTATCCATCTAAGTATTTACTCGGTTAATATAAAATTGCTCTAAATTTCCTAGTGTTCGACACCCTACTTGCTCTATACTTAGTCTTAGAGATTAGGGTATTATATTTGACCCACACCAACATTCACATTAATGAGTTTAATATTAATGTACATAAAGGTAAAGCCTATTAAAGATGCTCTTCCTCATCTGTTTCTATAATTGGTGTGTTGAGTGGTTGAAAAATTAATATGGGTATTTTTAAGGAAGAGCATCATAATAATTTAGTTGGAATAGAAAAAAAATGCAATTTAGATGAAATTATACAAAAGAAAAAGATATTTTAGCTAGAATACAAGATAAAGCGTTGTTATTTTTGTTGAAGTAAGGAATTTTTTTTAAAAAAAAACAAGTTAGAAATTTCAATAATTTCATATATAAGGTTTAAAAAATGAATGTTTGTCATTTAAATATGATATTATTAAAAGAATTGAGAAAAGATTGAATTTCAAAAAAGAAGATAAAAAAGAGGTATTGTACTAATACAATAGAGAAGAGGATAAAGGATACAACAAAAATAATAAAATTATTGATTTAATAAATATGATATTTCAGGTGGAATAGATGATAAAGAGGCATTTTAAATGGAATAAAAAATAGAGTAAAGTGTTTTGAGTGGAATAGATAATAACATGTTGATGTTATCGTTAAAGCAAGGAATTTTATAAATTTTTTAAAAAACAATGTTCGAAATTTTCATGATTTTACACGTAAGGTCTTGTTAACTTCATTTCTTCGCATACTAATAGATGATGGTGAAAATCTTAAAAACATTTTACTTTGATATGAATTAAAGCAAGGAAGTAACCTTCGGACCATTTCTAAACCAATTGAAATCATAAAACACTATTTGATTACCTTTTGAAACCAATCAAACTAATTTTAAACCAAATCAAATCCAATTCAATCTTTCACTAAATCCTAAGTTTGTGAATCATGAGGTTTTAACTCTATTTCATAATAAAACGTACCTTGAATATAGGTTTTTAGGTCAATAAGTCAAGTCACAACAGACTCTAGTAGTTTATGGTTAGCATATTTTGGCTTAACTTAAGTATCGAGAACTTAGATTTGACCTTAAGAAGTCTTGGGACAAAAGTTAATTTTTGATCCACTAGACTTCTCGGGGATCAAACCAGGGTTCTGAGCCTAAATCGAGGTTTCAATATGTCAAACAGAGCATTAAAATGCTCATGGCAGTCATTAGGTGAATAATCAAATTTTAACCTTGGTAGGTCAAACAGACGGTCAACATAGACTCCACGTATATTCATGTCATCATTATTATATAATAAAATCAGGTAATAATCCCTAGTTGTGGTGACCAAGTAAAGAATATTATTTTATAAGATACTCCTTTTGTACCTTACATATAAACTAAAAAAAGCCTTAAAGATGGGTGAATATGGATTTTACCTTGATTAGGAAAAAGATTAAAATTTAAAAAAAAATCAAAAGATGATTAAAGGAAAGATTAAGGATGAGAGAAAGAGCAAATGACACAATGATTTATAGAGGTTCAGACTCTTAACCAATCCTACTCCTTTACCTAACTAATTCCCAAGTTATAATTTTAAAACTCAATCTTATTAATCAAGATTACAAAGGTGATTTTCAAGGCTCAACATCAACCCTTACAATAAAGTCAAGAGTTTTCTAAGGCTCACTTTTTAAACCTCATAACTCAAGTATTTGCTTAAGGCTAACACTCAAACCAATCCTCCAAGTGTTGAAATATTTACAAGGAAGTAAATATAGTAGTTGTCTAGCCTTATTAAGGTTCCCGATATGCATGTAGTAAGTAATCATCAAAGTCCATGAGTAAAGGTCCCTCTGAGGCATCTTAATGAATAAGTCATAGGCTTTGTTAACCTTGCCAATATGCATATAGCTAGAAATTATGGTGTTCTAAGATATTAAGTTCCTATAAGGCATTTTATCATACAGATTACATACATATAAAACTATACCATTTTTCATGTATGTAAATATCATGGAATTATACACGACGATATTCCCATAGGTCATTCCTAGAAAAATATTTATAGCATCTTCGATCTGGCTGCATCTACCCAACTGGGTAATTCTTAGAATTTGGTTAAAGATCCAACTACCTTGGTCACTGATTGATGAGAGCTAACATGGAGAGCTTGTTAGTATAGATGTGCCCTAGGGCCATTATTGTATGTGGACATTGTATATTTATCCCTTTGGCAATAAAATATTCATTTAAATCAAAGTGTTTGTTTATTTGAGTATTTACCCATAGTATTATATTGAATGAGTTTATTATCAAGAGTTGATAATATGAGTGACAAACTCATTTGGTACATATGCTATAAATTTTCATAGTCATTGGATTAATATATGGGTACTATTAATCCCTAGACTATCACCTCTGTCTATTTTCCTTGATTGGTATGTGATATCGATAGTGGGAGGTAGTGAGTCTCATGCTACTTGAAATGAGATATCAGAATAGACATGTGGATACTCATGTGATGGGTGGATCGAACTTGTGACATAAGATTTATGATTGCATGGATATTCACTTTAGTCAACAATCACAATCTTGGACATAATAGTGCATATGGTCCTTTGACCTGAGGCGACA
>CATIWO010113977.1:0-12937 GCA_949673435.1 Macaranga tanarius | reverse complement strand
TTTTTACTTGAGCTAAAATCTCAAGTTCAGTTTTGTTTTCGCTTAAACTAATGTCTCGAGTTCGAGTTATAGTGAACGCAATCACATTAAATAATTGTTGAAAAATTTTTGCCGATCTTATACTTTTATTCATATCAAACTAAATTACTCAAAGTTTAATGAACTACCAATGATTAAGGAACAAAAAAGTGCCAATGGGCAATAGTCTTGGCACAACTAAATCTTTTGTTTATTCTTTTGAGCTGAAAAATAATAAAATAATTTATAAAGATAAAATCACACTTAAATAAGCAAGTAAAGTAATCAGAATTAGAGAAATAAAAAAAATAAAAATTGATAAAGCATGATTGATTTTTTAAACATTAATGCTATTAATACTGAGTTGTGATTCTCAGGACTTGATTATTTATATATATTGGTCAAATTGACCACCCTTTGAGATCAAGTTCATGGATTGATCTTTACGATTTGTGGGTTCAATAAATGGGCTGTGATGTTAGATAAAATCATCTGATTATTGCCCTCAAGTTTTAATGATTCTAGATTTGACCAATCCAAAGTCTGAACTAAACTAAAACCTTGGCTAGCTCAGCTTCTTCGAAACACACATATGGCTCTATACATATATAATACTATTCTATAATCTACACCCACACCACCATATATAAATACACGTCTCTTCCTCATTTTCTTTATACATATATTATATATATATATATAGCTAGCACACCAGAAGAAGAAAAGAAAAGCACAGAATCAAGATTTTTTTTTGTTTTTTTTGGGGGGGTTTTGTTTGATCTATACAAAAATGGAGAAAGCATGCAAGGATCACCCATATCATGATCAAAAGCAAGGTGTTTGTCCTTCTTGTTTAAGAGAAAGATTGTCTCAAATTTATGCTGTTGCAGCAGTTGCAGCAGTAGCAACTAGAGCTCCTTTGGCTGCTGGTGTTTCTTGTTCATCTAATTCTATGTATTGTTCTTCTGTTTCTTTTTCAACTCATATGTCTCCACTTCATCATCGTCATCAAAGGACAGGTTCCGATAATATGGGTTCGATTTCTTTTAAGAGTGTTAATGGGTTAAAGAAGAGTAGATCACTTGCGTTTGTTTCAAGAAGCCTTGTTGGAGATGTGAAGCATGGCAAAAACAAGAAGAAGAGAGGGTTTTGGTCCAAGTTGCTTCATTTGAAGGGAAAAAAAGATGTTAATTTTGATGGCAAGAATATTGCATTAAAAGGGTTTGCTTAAATTTAGCAAATGGGTTGCTATTAGAAATTTGATTTAAGTTTATATTTATATATATATAATATGTATAGCTTTTTTTTTAATTAAGCTTTATGATAGTTGATGATATATATATCCTTCAAGAAGGGATTTTTCTTTTCCTTAATTTTGCATTATGAACATGAACATGTGTGGATGTATTCCTTAATTTTTTGATGGAGTTTTTGTGGGTGATGGGCATCAATTATGCCTTCCTTTCTCTCCTCAATTTTCCTGTTTTTATTCTCTTTTTGTCCTCCCCCACTAAATAAATAATTTAAAAGATAAATAATTGTTAAAGTGTATTATTGAAAAAATTTTTTCTTTTCTTTTTGATTGGCCATCATGTTAAACTTTATAGGGTGCCTTTACAAAATTTTTTTCATGTTCTTATCTATTTTTCCTTTTTTAATTAAGATGTCTTTGTTTTTTAAGAAAACTTTTTTTAATTAATATTGAAACTATTTTCAGAATTGTAAGATTTCAGTTTCAATTTTCACTAAAAATCTAACTAATGATAATAATATGGAGAGTAATTAAGTGTTCTTGCATTTGTGATTGACTTTTGTCTCCCCCTGAGCTTTGGTGTCTGATTCATCACATTTCATTTTCACACGGTTGGCTGAACTTGTTAAATTCTTATCCATCTAACAACATAGAATTTTGACTTTGAAGAAACGTGTTCCTTCACATAATTACTATTTTTTTTATGTTGTCATAATTTAGAGATAAACATCTCTTTTATTAAATAAATATTAATCCTTTTTTCCAAAATTTTTCTGCATATATATATTGTATTGCTATATGTTGCAATCAGTCAATAGAAACTAAATTTTACTGTGGAGTTGAAGACCAATTATCTTGCATTACCACCGCAGCCATGATGTCATTTTTATCAGTTATCACAATTACAAGTCACTAGACATTTCGTGAATAAAAAGACATCAATATTCTACTTCAGAATTTCAGGATTAAACAACATTAACAAAATGGGATAAGGACTTCAAGGGTATTAAAAAAGTTTTTTGAATTTAATAATTAAATCCCAAAAAGGTTTCCTTTTTCACAATCAATCAAGTGTTAATAATTTTTTGAACTTCCTATGGTCAATAAAATTTGTCATGGTTAACAAGCAATTGTTTATTTATATTTTAATCCTTAACAATAATACTTTTTTTTAATTTTAATTTAATTTTTCAAATAACCTTACAACTCAATAAAATCACATTAAAAGTTATGAGAATATTAATTAAAAGAACTAGACAAAAATTTAAGCAAAAATATTGAAAGGGGTTTGGTTCAGCTGTTTAAGATAGTAAATAGAGGTTTTTCATCCAACAGCTAGGTAAAATCCATTTGGTAAGCTATATTTTGAGCTTTTTTGGAACAATTAGCTATATATTATTTATTTTGATAAATTTAACCTTTTTAAAAATTAGTATACAAATATAAATCTAATATCTAATCCTTTTTAAAAAAATTAGTGCACAAATATAACTCTAACTTCTATTTAAAAAAAAGAACTTCTATTATTTATTTTATATGTGAATAGACTTTTTGTCATCATAAATTTTTATCTTCCCAACATTATTGTTAGCAATATATTATTATTATTATTATTATTATATAAAATAACAAATTTTGTCCATAAAGGTTAATTCATATACTAACAGCAACCGCTCAAAAAAATTTTACCAAACACTACTATAAATCAACTAATAGCTATCAGCTATCAACAATTCACTAACAACTAGCAACTATCAATTATTAGCTGTTATGATCAACTGAACCAAACAGGTCCTGAGTAGTAAGATATAATTAAAAATGAGTTGTTGAATTATGATATTGAGTAGTGAAATATAATTAAAAAAAAATTGAGTTGTTGAAGATATTATAATTTGATGACATTAAAATTTCGTGAACAAAATATGATTATCATTTTTTTATTCTAAATTTGATTTTGGAAACTATAAACTACATTTGAAAATAGTAATAAAGAATTAGACCAAAGAATGTCAAAACTGCAGTTATTAAATAAAAGTTTACCGATTAAAATCCCTACAAAATAAGGGTATTAAAAGAGAGCAGAGGCAAATGAAGAGGTCAGTAATAGTAAGACATCCTAAGAAAGTAAAAGGGTGGCAGAAACCAATATTGAATAATTGATAAAGCAGAAACCATTAACGCTTGCAAAATGAAGCATTTTTCTAACTTTCAAGGGGTGTTCCTGAAATAACTCAAAAACATTTTAATCCTTTGGACAATTTTTTTTAAAAAAAAAATACATTTCTTATATTAACCTACACTGTGCTGCTCTCAAATTCCAAGCGGCACACACCTGCTTTTATGGACTATGAAAGAGCATTTAAAAGATCATTCTCTAGTGTTACTAGCATATACGCCACCAAAGCAAATGCCAAAGTACGGTTTTTCTAATGGTACAATTTTTTTGAACCAATTCCAATAGTACAATTCAAATGGCAAAATTTCTCCTACATACGAATCAACTGTCTTCACTTGTAACACTTCAGCTTTGCTTTTCTGCTTTTACACTCCTATCGTATTGCCTATCTCATTTCTGATGTATGTATGTATGAAGTCTCCTTCTGAATGATCATCTGCTTAAACTTCCATGAAAAAATTTGGTATGCACAGGGTATGGCCCATTATCTGTACATCTTGCGTCGATTTCTACAACACCCATCAGTTCGTATGCCATTGGCAAATCTAAAATCATCTGCCATGGCCTGATATCATCCCACTTTCATCTTCAGCATCATCGCTGTTATCTCCACGCTCCTTAGATGGCCGTTTCAACCTCTGGAATATCTCATCCAGAGATTCAGATGATGAATTGCGAGAGACAAGTTTAGTTTCCTGAACTTGGCGTAAAGGAAGAAACTTTTTGGCCCCTATGTTTGCCTTAAAACTTTGAAAACCATTCTTCATCGATTCCCATTTGGATGCTAATCCAGAAGATGGTCCTCCCATTGTGCTATTGGATTCAGAGTTGCCTGCATCAAGCAATGACACCTTAGCAGCGGCAATGCTCTTCTCCACAGGTCTTGTATTAGTATGCCTATTCTGCTCTCTAATGGCAGCGTACTTGCTACTGATAGTTTCGCTGCTGGAACTATATCTACGACCCTCTTCTTTCAAAGGCATTGATGAACTCCCCTTCATATCATCAGTGATTAAACCAGTTGTTGATTTCATTTCTACTGTAGTTCTTTCCTGGAAATTTTCCTTGAGAGTTAGAAAGCAACATACTATCTTAGCTGTTGGTACAAAAATTAACAGAAAATATGAACGATAATGGTCACATAATAGAATCGAACTAAAAAACCTCACTATTTCTTAGAGAACTACCATCATGCATATGTAGTCCACTTAAGTTGCCTTCTGTATATGAGAATAGCATTTTAAAAAAAAAAATTGACACTCAAAATAAACAATGATTGAACGAGTCCATTGCTATGAGTACTTACTGTGCTATTGCTGCCAGATTCAATGTCCACGCTGTTGAAGTTTCTTGCCAGTGGTACAACATGCTCGCCTATTTTTTGTCCTTGTTCCAGCCAAGATCGTTCTGGAAAAATGAGATAAGAGCAAGAGAACAAGAGTTTATCAACTTCCAAAGATACATGTGGATAATTTATTAGCAAATAAATCTTGACAGCACCATGCTGCATATGTACCAATAAAAAGCAAAAGATAGAGCAGTTACCTTTTTGTAGGATAATTAATCCCGATGGATCAAATCCATCAGCATCATCCGCTTCGGTTTGAAATCTAAATCTCTTCCAGCTCACAAAAAAACCAATCACACGGTCAAAGAAATTGCTTGCAACCAACAGAGTGTAAATAACCATTATGAGAGGATAGATTTTGTTAAACCCATCTCCAAAGAAAGGTACTGCTTTATCAATTTTTCCCATTCTCTGCAATCAGAGGATAATAATACACCACATTAAAACAGAAATCTTTATATAGAAAAATATGATAGACAATGATAATCACTAGTAAGAAATATTATTGAAATGAAAGATCGCTAATGAAACACACCCTAGAAACTGTAAACATAAAGGATCGAAAGCAAACATTTAACGTTTGGAGAAAAAAAAAAGGCATGCAAGTATGAATTGAGAATCAAATGAGAAACTATATTAGATCACAAGAGACAAGGGAAGCTAAAAGAAAGAATTCACTCAAATCTCTAAGGAAAATAGAGGGAACACATCCCCAAAAGACATTGTTTTTTCTTTTCCCTAATTTTCTGTAAAAATTATTCACATGCTAAAGCTGACTATCCACAACTTTTCCTTCAAGTATAATACAAGTTATACAGGTTTAAAAATTGACCTCATTTCTCAAATCTATGCTACTTTAATTGTGATAAACATTAAATAATGATTGCTTTGGATGTGAAAGAGAAAAAAACATCAATATTTATGAAGGTCAATTACCAAAAGGCAATGTTTCCTGAAGTAAAAGAGGCCATATATTATAGACAAATGAAGTCAAATAGATAACTCAATAAGCTAGATTAACTTGCAATATTTCTAAAAAATTGTAGACAGCAAAATACATACTCCAAGGTATCTTGTAAATGATGCCTACAATATGGGTATTGGCAATAGATGCAATAGCTAAAAACATAACATTAACTTAGACAGAATCATCAAGATTTCGGCATTTGCTGGTATAAGACATGCATGTATATAATAACTGTCAGAAGAGTTACCTTTTCAAATATAGTTTTTTCAGCATCAGCATCAGCATCAAGATTGATGAGGTTGAGAAAGTTGTATGAAATTGGAGGAGCATATCGAGCAACCATCCTAAGAGACATTAATTCATAAGATCAGGTATCTATGTGCTTCTACTTTTTTAAAGGGAGAGGGATGAGGGGTGAGATTTAATGAGAATATATTTCTTACAATAAAAACTTACGAGCAAATCATGAGCAAGCTGACTGAGCTTGTCTGTCTAGGTGTGAATGAGTAGAACATTAACATTCCAATTTTGAACAAAGAATAGTACGTACAGATGCACATATACATCAAAGGTACAAAAGCCAATGCCTGAGAGACAAAACAAGGTAAGCTAGTAAAACATAGTAGAAGGCCTTATACTTACGTATATCAAGAGGCAGAACAGAATCTCTAAAAGGCTATGACAATAATTATTAAACAGAAGACGGGTATGTACCTGCATAAAAAGCTCTTGCCTCCCTACAGTGTTTATAAGAAGCGAAAAAAGGGAGAGATTAACTCCACTCGGAAGCAGAGTTGCCTCTGCTAAAAGAATTGCAGCAGACATAGTACCAAGTACGATAGCTAAAAACTTCTTAAATTGCTTGCTTAGGATGCACCGCCAAAAAAATTCTGCATCAGAACACCAGTTTTTCATGAGTTTCAGTTTTAAGCAATGACCAATAATTTCCCAATACAATAGAACAGCTGCATAAAACAAAAATGAACAGAACATGTGTGTGAGTGTGTGAAAAATAACAAAACCATATAGAAATGGTTAAAATATTGCAAAAATAGCAAGCACAAGAACACATTATTATTAAACAAACCCCAGCATATGCACAAAAAGTCAACAAAAGCATATATGGAGAAACAATATTAGAGCACAATAATTCTGTGCATAGATAATAGGAAAGCATCTGTTCACAAGATGGCACAGATGCAGGATTACAAGGACAAACCGCACCAATTAGTTTGGTACATTGCAGAAGGGGTAAGCTTGCAATATTCATTGAAACAGTTGATGAGCTCATTTATAAATCTTACAGATTTGCATTGAACAAAATATGTTTACTTGGCTAATTGGTATTTAAAGATTTGTTTTTAATATGATGTTTCAGCAATCCTTGTAACTGTGGTACTGTCTTGTAGTTATAGCAAAGACACATCTGCTTCTGTTCCCAATTAACTTTCCATTTCAAGGATTTAAAATTATGGAGGTTCTGTCCATGTGCAATACAGATAATAAAACCTGCAAAAATAGTTCACGACTAGTCTATCATTTGAAATATAATTAATTCATTTCATTCACTTCGAAATTTAACAGGTTTTATGTGGGTTCTTGATGAGAATCAAAGTCAACGAATAGGGTCAAAGGATCCTTAACAAGGAATTGGTGATCCAATGTCGAGAAATCGAGTCAAACATGCCAACATAGCAATTTCAAAGTTGATCTACAACCTTCTAGCTAAGAAAAGTATGAATTTTGAAAATGTCACAGTTGAGAAAGCATCACCAAGGCTCGTCAATGTGTTTTCGACGAGTTTTCAAGGTTTTGAAGGAGTTCCAGGCACAACACGCCCGTGTCTCGATTCACATGGTCGTGTTGGAAGCGGTCAAAATGACCAGTAAAGTTCACTCCTGTGTCCCTAACCCATGTCTGCAACACGCCCATGTATCTGTTCATGTTCAACACTGCCAAATTTTGGGGGTTGAAACACAGCCACCTACACAGCCGTGTATCGTGTTTTGAGTCAAATCCAAGTTAATTAGGATTTGATAATTTTGATTCCTATTTTTAGTTTTAGGGTTTAGTTTAGAAGTCCTAAGTTTAATAGAACTTTCATAGCCTTTGTTTTCCTATAAATAAACATCATTCTTGATGTAAATAACTAAGTTTGAGATCAATTAAATTTTCTAGGAATTTATTTCCTTTGGTTCTTGCATGAACTATATTGACCTTATCAAGTTAATTGCTTGTGGCGGCCATCCTTATTCCTTATCACCTTCTTATTCTTTCCTTTGTTCTAGGGTGTAGCAGAAAACGCTCTGAATTAATTTGATCAATTTGTAACGAAGAGTCTTAGGTTTAACATACCTAAGGTTTAGGTTGGTTGATTCAAACGAATTTCGGGTTTCTTTCTTTATCCTGTATCTTTATTTGTTCAATATTTATTCCGTGAATTTTGGTACTTTCTTGGACGCGTGTGGGTTGATTTGAGATTGTTATGGTTTTCCTATCAAGATCACATCAGTTCTAGAGCAGCATTTTCCAAAATCAAACCTAACCCTGCTCTCTAGTTCATTTAAAGTTTGTTAACAAGTACATGGAGTTCAAAGTATTCTAGAGGCTTCCAAACCTCTAAGAATGTTTTCTTGCACCTTTTACCCCCAGTTTTCAGACCTCATCGATATTCCTATGAAATTTAAGTTGCAAACTCAAGATACCTTCAGTTCTAGATTAGGTCAAAACTTGATTCCACACAAGTTTTATGTTGGTTACTCCAAACTGGAGTTCCCATTCTGTCCTTTTCATTCTTCAGCTAGAATACTCTATCGATATAATTCTTTGATCAATGGATGTTTAAACAGGGGCCCTCAACATTGAATTAGGATATGGGGCCATTAGGAATTACTAATTTCCGACTGCTGATGATATAAATTCTTCTCTTGCTTTCAAGTCAAACTGTCCCTTCATCTCTGGTATTGCCAGTTTTACAGTATATTATCCTAGCCGCATCACAATTATTTGTCAATCATAAGAGATACACCAATGTTGCTTATGAACCAACCCATTCAACTCGAAAGTAACCTATTCTATTCTCTCACTAAAAAGTTGAGATAGCTATCAAATAAAATAACATACTTATCTCCCAAAAAAAATAAATAAACCAGTGATTACCCATCGTATCAAGGAGAGCCCCCAATCTACCAGTTCGAGCAGGCCTGAAGCTGGAAATATATTTCCTGACATTATATCATGTGAGTGTATAAGGTCCACATGAGTACCTCAAAAAATACATCAAAAGAAACCAAATAAAAATAGAAAGCATTGTCTGAACAAACCATCCAGTTGAACTGCCACGTTCATAATTTTTAATTGTATCTTCCAGTTCAAGGGCTTCCAAGACATAGGTCATATACTCGCTGCAAAAAGGTCAATTACATTAAATTATATAAAGCACAAGAAAGGAAAATGCATGTCAGCAAATGTATGTGTAAGAAGATGTGTGGGTGAATAATAGCACATCATGTATTATTATGAGCTTGCAAACACACACACTAGTTTGTGCTATCTGTGCTCCCTCCTAAGCCAGTTCATGTACCTTACCACCTCTTACATATTTAATTATATAAAGTCTCTCATCAACTGACAAAAATGAGAAGATTTACATTAAGATAATAGGTGCCTAGATTTGAATACATTGATCATAAATTGCCCAACAAACTGAAAATGATGTCCTAAATTTGTGATATGATACTTTGTATCAATACTTCCAGGAGGTCAAAGCACATCCCTCAGACATTGTTTCGAAAACCAGATGTGCAACTTAAAGACAATAAAATTATAGATACAACAAGGCCATTATTGTTTACATGTAAATGAATCAAGCAAATATACTTTGAAAATCAAGAGAATGATTCATGATTGAGTCCTCCATATGGTGAGAACTGAGAACACATGAAATACAAAAATAGAATGTTCACTTTACCTTTTATAACGATAATACCCCTCACGAGCTCCCCTAAGATTGCGCCTAAGCGTTGCCATTGACTTCTCATCTGTATCATAGTCCATATCATTTTCCCCCAATCGACCACCTTGTGGTTTAAAGGATGGGTCTTCCCTAAACTGCAAAATTAGAATTGATTGGATCCACAAAACATTTGAAAAAGAGAATCTAACTGTAACAAGCAGAGCAATAGAAAGATAGATGGAAGGACAAGAAATACCATTTGAGATAGCATGTTATCTATAACATCCATATAAGGTCTCAAAGGGTCACGCTTTGACATCTGATTGGATGTTGCTTGAGCAACCTATTGAAGGAAAGTATTATCAATAATTATCAATAAATCAGAAAGCAAGCAAAAATAGTAACTAGATGATTCAAATACCACCACCTTGGTACACATGGAACTAAGAATTTTGTGTGCAAGGAACAATTAAATTGAAAACACCCTTTTCTTCTAAAAAATAGTGCTGGGTTCCACACAAACAATTGTAACAGAATCTATCCCCTAAGAAATTAGATTTTAAAACTGCAAGATATTTGTTATGACATGTACAACAGCGCACACATATTGTTACACACAGTGCTTTGGGCTTTTGGGAAAGTTAAAATCATGGCATGCATCTTCTGCACAGGTCGCTAGGATCTCTTTTTCAAGAAAAATGTCATAAATCAATATATAAACAACTAATGACCGCATACTGACAATTTCCTGATATACAAATCTAATTTTAACAATCCAGGTAATTGCCGAAACACCATCATCCTCGACCAGAACTTGTCAGAATTCTTCTAAACCACCATCCCTGAACTCCTGCCACCAATTCTCATGCTTCTAATATTGATGTTCCCAAAATCTTGCCAATGATGGGATCCCAAATTTCTGAGATCTGGATTGTATGCTATCACTATCGAGATCACAAGAATATTGAGATTCGGGACTGGCATAAGGTACTTTGGCTCCCTAATAAATTCAGTACCTAATAAACAATTTAGTATCCAGTATTTTCAGACGTGGTTTGGCACAAATAAACACGTCACTTATTCTACATAATATGTGACAGGATAAAAAAATCTCATGGAAAGATACTAAGAAACACAATTAATAGAGATTCATCTACCAAAAGCAAAAAATAATAATAATAAAAAATAGAACATTTAAAATATCACATAATGCTTGTCTGGAAAGCCTTGTAAAATTGATTGTTCTGAAATTGAAACATGCTCTTTTTGTTCCCAAGACGAAAACAGAATCATTGCACATATATATGAGATAAATTTGATATTACCACAACTACTACTCAAACTAAATTTTGTTGGACAGAAAATTTAGGTTCACTAAGATGGAAATTTTAATTATATGCAGATCATTCAGAAGAGGGAGAGATAAAGCACCCAAGAGAAATAATAATTTCTAGATTATGACTTCAATATAAGCACAAACAATCACAGAAGATATCAACAATTTAAATATCGAAGCCCTGGCTTTGTAATATGTTTTTACAGATATTTTATGAAAAAGGAACTAACGAACACTTACAACAATAGCATTTGAGAGTTCTAGATGAGCATCATCAAGTTTCACCGCCATTTTGGCAATTTTATGAGAAAGAACTTTTTGGCGGATTGTCCAGTGTGCATTTCTCCAAAGACTCTTCGGAATTTCACTCAAACCAAAACCAAGAAGGAAAACACCTGTAACAAGTCCAAAAGTATTCGAGCATGCCATGGCAAAACCAAGCACTCCATTCCTATCAAAAACAAAAAGCAATATGATGTCTAATCAAACTTTCACAGGGCCAAAAAAAATGCATCCATTGATAGCTGTATGTGTGTCTGCTGATATCTCTATAAGTACCCATCAATCATCATTGTGCCATACCAACAAAACATGTTTGTGAATAAAAAAATTAATTAAGCATGTAAAGCAGAAACAAATTGTAATGGATGGTATTATGTAAATAAAAGAAAAAAGCCCTTAAAGCCAATGCAAACAAATCAGTTAAGGACTAACACCACCCCTGTAGACTGCAAATTTAAGAATGTTGAAATGACAAATCACAATTTACATAAAGGAAATGAACTTTAAGAGGGTCAGAAAGATACTTTATCTTATCCATCATGATGAGAAGAATAATTCCAAAAAGTCCAATAGCTCCCACAATTAAATAAAACACTAAGTTAGCATGTATGCTAGTCTTTAATCTTTCCGTTACAGTGAAGTCCCCTGCATCTTCAAAACCCTGGATAAGGGGCACCACAGCCCTGCTTAGAGAAAACATCACTTGAGTAATGAGGATGATATACAAAGAAATAGTTTTAATAAAATAACAATACAAAAAGAAAAGATAACTATTTACAAGCATTCTTGAGAAAATTAATATCACCCAGTATAATTAACAAAGACAATATCATACTCTCTCTCCCCTCCTCCCATGCAAAAATTTTCTCAAAAAAAAAAGAGGATGTGCTCATATTAAAGACGCGAGAGGTAAGCATAAATTCACTCAATGACACCTATGATGTAAATACTTAATTCCATTAATTTAAGTAAAGCTAGATTAGCTATAACTATTCAAAGAAATTGCATCTCTTTGGGAATAATATTTAAATACCAGCATCAAGTATTTGCGGGTCGAATTGGCAAAAGAACATTAATTGACACACTAATTCAGTACATATATCTAAAAAATGCAGCATTACAACTCAGTGAAGTAAATAAAATGACCAAAAGAAAGACAGAAATAAAGATAAAAATAATAATAATAATAATAATAATAATAATAACCGCGGCATACCAAGTGAGTAAAAATGTACTCCAATATGACCAGCTCCAAAAGAAGGAAACACCGCCATTGTCAAGAAGAAATTTTGCCTGTACAAACAATAAACAGCTTTATATAAATAAAAACAACAAAATTCAACACAAATTTAACAAAAATTGAAATTAAGGAAACGAATAGAGTACGATCGGAAGGAATTAATTAAAAACAAAAAAAAAAAAAAGATGATAGCAGTAGGAGAGGGAGTTACCGTATAGATATCGGCGGGGACGAGGATGATAATGGAGAGAGAACAGAACCAGGTGTATCCGACGGTGAATAAGACATAGCGAGGGACTTCAGGGCTAGAGAAGTACCTCAACGTTAAAATAACCATGCCTAGGGTTAGAGGCAGCGAGATCA
>CATIWO010113955.1:0-17213 GCA_949673435.1 Macaranga tanarius | reverse complement strand
TCCAGTTGCTGTAAAAGTATTCCCGGATTTCACTTGGGTGACGACTCCATTCTCAGACCTAAGCCTATCAAGGCCCAACGTTGTACTCCTAGTGGGCCCTGAGCCCGCACAGTGCCGTGGTCGCCGAACACTTGGGCGCGCTGAACCCCACCGCCTACAATATTATTAAATTTAACTTATCTAACCTTATAAGATTTTAAATGGTATAAAGATATATTTTTAATAATAATTTATTCTAGGACTGATTGTAATCATGTATATGGAGAGAAAAAATTTTAAGTGGTCTTCCTAAGTTATTTGCTGAAAAAATAAGAGAAAGAATCAAACAAGATGTAGGAGATATAATTCCTTATTTAAAAATGAGTCATGGAGAATTGATAAACTATATTCATATTATAGGATTAGCTTTATATATATATTTAAAATTAAAAGCTAAACTTAAAAGTGATCATTTACAGTCCAAAAGAGAGTTAGGAGATTTCTGTTTCCAATATGGCTATGAAAATATTATGGCTCCTTCTAAGAAAAAGAGATTAACTAAAGTAAACAAGAATAAATCAAATTATATGCCAAAAAAAGTAAAGAAATATACTATAAAAAAAGGGAAAGGCAAAGCCACAAAAAAGGATAAGAGCTCTGGATAAAAAAAAAAAGAAAGATAAAAGTAATATATTATGTTATAAGTGTGGTCGGATTAGTCATTATAAAAGTCAGTGTAAAATGAAAGAAAAAATAAACGTTTTAAGTATATCAGATAATTAAAGGAGCAAATGATAAAACTAATGCTAACTGACTCAGAGAAGGAATCTACTGATAATGAATATTCAAACAATAAAGTTAATAGAGTCTCTGAAGAAAGTGATTCAAAAGAAAGCAACAATGAAAATAATGAAGAAATATACTGTAACAATGATTGTGGAAAAATATATTTTTGTGAACCAACTATAAATATTATATCTAAAGATAAAGAAATTTTATTAGAAATAATAGATAAAATTCAAGATGACAAAATTAAAAAAGACTATCTTTTAAGACTAAAAAATTTAATTTAAAAAAAAACAGAAAGAACTATTGAATCATATAAAATAGAGCCAATACTAGAAAAATATAAAAATGAGTCAAAACTAATTTCTGTAAAAGATTTACAAATAGAAGTAAAAAAATTTAAAAGAAGAAATAAAAATGTTAAAAGAAGATAATAGTCTTGTAAAAACAAAATTAATGGTTTTAGAACTATTTAGATACAATGATAAAGAGGAAGATGAATCTAATATAGGTATATCCAGTAATATAAATATAATAACAAGAATTTTAACTTAAAAATGGTTAGTAAAAATTAATTTAGTAATAAGTAATTTTCATTTGTTAACTATAGACCTAATAGATTCCGAAGCATATTAAAATTGTATTCAAGAAGAACTAATTCCAATAATTTACTATTCAAAAACTCATGAAAGATTAAGGTCAGCTGATGGATCTAGACTAAAGGTAAAATATAAAATAGATCAAGGAGGAATTTGTAATAATGGTTTATGTATAAATTAGCCTTTTATTTTAGTGAAAGATCTAAGTATACATGTAATTTTAGGATCTCCCTTCATAATAACTATTTATCGTTTTTTAGTAGATTATGATGGGATAACAACTGAGGTTTTAGGAAAAGAATTATTTTTTACATTTTTAGATACAATACAACAAAAGGAAGTAAGAACAATTAAAGATGAATTAATTATAAAAATTATAGAAAATAAAAAAAAAACATGTAAATTTTTTATATCAAGAAATAAGATCAATAAGAATACAACAAAATATAAAGTCTTTAAAAATTCAAGAAAAAATTAAGGAATTCGAAGAAAAATTAAAACAAGAAGTTTATGCTCCTATTCAAAATGCCTTTTGGAGTAGAAAGAAACACATAATAACTCTTCCATATGTTAAGGATTTTGATGAGAAAAATATTCCAACTAGAGTTATAGCTATACATATGAGTATAAAACTAGAAAAAATATTGTAAGAATGAAATTCAAGAATTGTTAAATAAATGATTAATTAGAGCATCTAAGTTACCCTGGTCTTCTTCTACATTTTATGTTCAAAATACTGCAGAGATACAAAGGGGAGCACCCCGATTAGTTATAAACTACAAACCATTAAATAAAGTTTTAGAATTAATAAGGTATCCAATCCCATGCAAAAAATATTTAATTAAAAAATTATATAGAGTAACTGTATTTTCTAAGTTTGATATGAAATCTGGATTTTGGAAAATTCAAATTCATAAAAAGACAGGTGTAAAACTGTATTTAATGTCCCTTTTGGTAATTTGGAATGGAATGTAATGTCATTTGGTCTCAAGAATGCACCTAGTGAATTTCAAAATATTATGAATGATATATTAAGTCCAATATCTAATTTTTATATTGTATATATTGATAATGTTTTAATTTTTTCTCAATCAACATCTCAGTTTTTTTCAACATTTAGAACAATTTTATAATTTAATAAAGCAAAATGGTTTAGTTATTTCATCTCCAAAAATTAAGCTTTTTCAAACTAAAATTAGATTTCTTAGATTTGAAATCTTTCAAGGAACAATTGTACCAATTCAAAGATCTTTAGAATTTACCTCAAAATTTCCAGACGAAATAAAAGATAAAACTCAATTACAAAGGTTTTTGGGATGTTTAAACTATGTTGGTGATTTTTATAAAAATCTTAGAAATATTTATAAACCCCTATATCAAAGACTTAAAAAGAATCTTCAGCCATGGACACCTCAACATACAACTATTGTCAGACAAATAAAAGCTCAAGTCAAAAGTCTCCATTGTTTAAGTATTATTAATCCTGAGTCAAGTTTGATTGTTGAAACTGATGCCTCTGAAATTAGTTTCGGAGGAGTTCTGAAACAAATCCTGCATGATCAAACTAATGAGTCTATTGTATGTTATCATTCTGGTTTCTGGAACCCAACTCAATAAAAATATTCAATTGTTAAAAAGAAAGTTTTGAGTATTGTTTCATATATATTAAAATTTGAAGATGATTTAATATTAAAACCTTTTACTCTGAGAATTGATTGCCAAAGTGCGAAATTTATTTTAGAAAAAGATGTTAAGAATTTAATTTCAAAATAAGTTTTTGCAAGAAGGAAAGCTTTATTAAGTAATTTTAATTTTAAAATAGAAATTATTAAAGGATCTTAAAATAGAAATTATTAAAGGATCTTCCAATAATTGAGCTGATTTTCTTTCAAGAGAATTTTTGCAGGGAACTAAAGAAAAAGACTCTACAGCTTAATGGGCACTCTATTAAGAAAAAGTTAACTAAGAAATCTTTAAAAGACATACCAGTAAGAAACCCGTTTTCAACTCTTTATGGAGAATAGGAAGTAACTCAAAGACCAGGTCCTTCAAGTTATGTAGAGGCTGCTCTCAAAGAAACTGCTTCAACTCCAATATTAGAAAAATATTTTCTCAGTCCTGATTCCATTTATATTATGGACCTAGAAAGAGAAGATATTTTCAGAAATGCTCCCATTAACTATGAACATGTTCTTGGTCGAATATTTTCAAAGCATTTTAACTTCATTCCAACTCATCCTAGCAAAAATTGAGAATATTTTGAACTAATCCTGGTCGAGACAGATTAAATAGAAATAGAGCATACCTATGATCAAGATTTAAGTAAGATATCTCATTCTAAACTCAAGATTAAGAAAGTTCTTACTTTAACTGATTGGGGTCAAAAGAGGCTTAAGCCAAAGAAATTCCATTCAGATTGGCCAGTTCAATCTTTAACTACTTTGATTATGAACTTGCCTAGTATAATACTTTATATGTCAGGAGCTTTAACCATTCTTGGTTTATTTATTTTGATAAGTCCTTCAAGCCTATTTATCTACCAAGATGGTTCAATAACTGGTGGGAATGTTTCAAATCGATTAAGGAAATTCTTCCTAAACCCATTTAGGAAAGATTTAATTTGTTTTCAACTAAGATTCCAAATCATGATATTCCAATTTCAATCACCTTCTCTGTTCCATGGATCATTGCCTGGAAGTTTATAGTAAGATCAATCTCTTCTCAAGAAAGTATGTCAAGAACTCATTATCAGTTAACTAGAGAATTTAATGTTAAGTAGTAGGCCAACTTCAAGAATGAAGCTGCAGATACTAATGCTGTCTAGAAATATTTACGCCCATGGGAACTTAATTGTTACTGGTTCAACTTTAGGACAACTTGATTTTTTATCTAAGAAAAAAAACTCCAGACTATGCTAGCCAGTGCTACTTCAACTGAAGAAATGATTAAGATTCTAAATAAAACTCACTCTCAGATGTCAAGATCTAAAGATAACTCTTCCAGCTCAGAGTCTGTTGGATTTTTTGATAATGAAGATCCTGATGCAGACTTTTTTGGATTCCAGCCTTTCAAGAGAAAAGGAAAAGGAAAGGCATCAAGATAAGATTAAAATTATTATGGGCTAGTGGATGGGGCCTGTCCTCCACCTATATTTGTTTTCTTTTTTTTAGTGTCTTTTATTTTATTAGTGGATGGGGTCTCCTTTCCATTAAGTGTCTTTTATTTAATAAGTGGAAGGGATCTCCTTTTCATTAAGTGTCTTTTTGTTTTATAAATGGATGTGGTCTCCTTTCTATTAAGTGTCTTTTATGGAACAAATCTATCCTCTACAATAAATATGTGCTTGCATTTATTGTGTAGCCATCCATCTATAAATAGGCCTCATTTGTATTGGAATGGGTAGAGTTGTATTGTTATGTTCTCTAAATAAAAGAATATTTCAAGAAATTTATAAAGCATTTTTATTTGTTATTAGCTTTTATTACTGAACTATTTTTATCAGAAACATCATATTTTACTATTGTTTATTACTTTGACCATGTCATATACAATCTCAATCCTGATACTATTACATACATTATTGGGATGTTGGGCATATATTTTAGCAATCTAAGAGTAGACCATTAAAAAATGGTCAAACAGATCTTATGATACTTATAAAGAACAAAGGACTAATGCTCACATATCGGACGTTGGATCAAATTGAGATCGTTAGGTATACTAACTTCGATTTTGTTAGATGTCAAGACAGTATGAAATCTACATCGGGCTATATTTACCTGCTAGCTGAGGGTGCTATCTCCTATAAGAGTATTAAACAGTCTTTTGTAGCCTCTTCAATCATGGCAGTAGAATTTATAACGTATTATGAGACATCCAATCATAGAATGTGGTTGCAGAATTTTGTCACGAGACTGCATATAGTGAATGGTATTGAAAGGTCACTTAAGTTATTTTGTGACAATAAGTTAGCAGTTTTATATTCCAACAACAATAAGAGCTCGACAAAGTCAAAGCATATGGGCATCAAGTTCCTTGTTGTTAAGACAAGAGTTTAGAGTGGACAATTGTCTATAGAGCACATCATAACAAACTCCATGATTTCGGATCCACTTACTAATGTAGTGCCACCCAAAGTGTTTCATCCGCACACTACTCGTATAGGTGTCATATTATTTGAGGATATTCAATTTTAATAGAAGTTTGTAATTTTTTATGCTTTTATAATATAGACATTTCTTTTGTTATTTCAATTTATGGATTTCATTTATATCGAGGATATTTTCTATATAAATAAAGTCTTTTCGTTTTATTTGCACTCTAATTTTAGTATGGTTTGATCTCACTAAAGTTTAAGATGGACCAGTTGAAAATAGGCATGTTAAGATCACATTGTATGAAATTTTCATGCTACACATCCACATCATGATCCATGTCATTTAGTTATATTGACATACGTGACCACTGATAGATCGAGTTATGATAAATGTAATAAAAGTTGTTTTGATCCTATATTAATATGATTGAAGGACCAGATTTGTAACAGCCCAAGATCACTCGGCCCACGAGGTATTGTCCGCTTTGGCACTGGCCCCAGGCAACGGTCCTCACGGTTTTGTCCTCAAAAGACGCCTCGTGGAGGAAGGGGGCATTGCACCCATATAAGGCATGCCAACTACCCACTTCCATCCGATGTGGGATCTCACAATCCACCCCCCCTTAGGGCCCCAGCGTCCACGCTGGCACACCGAACCCGAGGATTTGGCTCTGATACCATTTGTAACAGCCCAAGATCACTCGGCCTACGAGGTATTGTCCGCTTTGGCACCGGCCCCAGGCAACGGTCCTCACGGTTTTATCCTCAAAAGGCGCCTTGTGGAGGAAGGGGGCATTGCACCCATATAAGGCATGCCAACTACCCACTTCCATCCGATGTGGGATCTCACAAGATTGTTTATAGATATATTTCAGTAATGATAGTAAAGTTGAGCTCATACGATTATTTTTGTAATGGATAATTATAAGGTTACACATATAGTCCAAGTGGGAGATTGTTGGATCCTTAATCTAACATTGGGCTTATATATAAATATTATGCATTGTAGACTATCATGAACCCGTTTAAAAATTATCATTTGGATTTGGATAATTTGAGCTTTAATGTATCAAAAGAGTGTAGCCTTCAATGTATAAAGATTAATGAATAATTTCTATTTTGAAATACCAAAAGATAACAAGAAGTTATCTTCATATAGGTGATTATAGTCCCTAGGTCACACATAGCAATCTTCTACTTCTTTCTAAATTTCATTGTTAGAGAGAATATAGAGACATAAACTAAAGACAATCTCTTGAGAAAATATATTGACCTAAAAGGCAAGCCACACATCTCTAAAAAGATTAATCTATAGATTTAGGTATGCTTCCACTATTATGTCATGATTTCTTTCGATTTAACATGGAATTAGGTTCTAAAATTTTAATCAATTTGGGATTTTTTTTAATATGAGGATGTATTGTTAATTAGGAGAGTAGATCATCTTCTTTATTGAATGAGGAAAGTAAATCCTCTTCTTTGTTGATTGAGAAAGTTGATCAGCTTTTCTTGCCTTTAACCATTATGTTGAACACATAAAAAAATTAAAAGTTGAAGGATGAGATTTTTAATCAAATAGAGACCGTTTGAGGAACAAGATGAACAATATTTTAAGATTTTAGTTGAGTTTTTGATGTTTGAAGCGTTCAAGTTAAGACCATCGTTTGCCAAAAATTGCATCGCCATAAGAAGAGTCACCCAAAATTTGCCAAAAGAGAGAAAATTGAGAGAAAGAGTTGAATGTATATTACCAAATGGGTAACATATGAGAAAAGGAAAACTATCTATAGAGAGAGATAGTAAAAGTTAAACTCTTAAATAATTAATGTTTTAAGACAATAAGGATAAGGATTCTGGATAAAAATACAAAGCCATGTCCAAATGAAACTTTGGCAGAATTTAAGATTTTACTAAATTTACCATGTCCAAATGGAATTTTGGTGGAATTCATGATTTTACTAAAATTCGAGATTGAGCAGGATTAGTTGATGCGTATCTTCATTTGACAATATATTTATCAAAAAGAGTTAGGTTAAGAAGACTCAAGAAGTTCAAGTTTTGTATGATTAGGGGTATTTGTTCATCTTATTTTTAATAAAGTTTTAGGTGATTTAAGACTCTTCTTATATAAGAGAGCTTATGAGATAAAATGAAAAGAATCTCTTTCAGCTAATATTGAAACGAGCTACATATTTTGTAAATTTTCATTCTTTTATTGTTCTTTCTAATCTCAATGATCATAGAGAAACTCTTGTTAAATTCATTTCCAAACAAGTTAAAAAGGTTAGAAACCTATTTCTACCCTATCACTACCCAGAGATAGTAATAAAACTCTATTATTCATTCAGCTTTTTGTCATTACTGTATTTGCCTTGTAAGAATTCACTAGTTAAACAATTTATTGATCTTTGACTAAAATTATTTAGGCAAACAATCTCTAAACTTTTCATGGATTTTCTTTAACTCCAACTTCAGAAATGTTTGATAAATAATAATAAACAAAAAAAGAATATTATTTGAATATTTAATCCAAGATCCATGAATCCACACACAATATCTTACATTTTCATTTATACACAAACTATGCGTGACAGTTTCCTAGTGTTTAGGTACTTGCTAAACAAAGAAAACATGTGAAATTCCATCACCACTTTGTTCACTTTACTAAATGCTGCCAATTTACAAGAGAATATGTCGACCAAAATTTGGGTAGCTAAAGTGTATTTGGGGGATCAAGAAAGGAACCATAGAATTTACACATGATCACAAGCCTAAAAAAGAATAGAACAAATCAAATGGGCATAATTTTTCACGCTGATGTTTCAGTACTTCTATCGTATGGTGCAGTGAACGTTGTGCCAGCACTTGTTGAGTTTCCTGATGACACAGTTAGCTCGTCCAGGTTTTCAGAGCTGGAAGATACAGTACCGGGAGATACACTCTTTGCTTCATATATGGTTGCATTTTCGGGAGCAATATTATCAGGAGAAGCTGCTCGTTTTTGGGACTTGGTTTTAGGGGGGCCTCGAATTTTGAGGTCCATGAAATCACTAATCAAGCCTGGTTTAGTTATCTTGCTGTCATCAATGTCCTTCTCACCGGTTAGCAGCTTGACCACAGTAGACATAGAAGGCCGGAGCTTTGGAGAATCTTGGGTGCAGAGTAAACCAATCTTTAGAAACCTGCAAGCCTCCTCAGCATCAAAGTCACCGTTCAGTGATGCATCCACCAGCACAACAAGCTCCCTTCGCTCATACAATTCCCATGTCTACAACCAGAGAAAACAAATGTAATGAACAGTGCCACAAATATAACAGGTGTAATTTGTTAGCAGCCTAACATGACATTAGAAGACCATTCTATTAACTTCCTGCCTGTTATGATTTCAAGGATGCCATAAAGGTAAATATATATATATATATATACACTCATTTGATAGATCAACACAACTATTGCACTTTCATATATAGCAGAAGAAAACAGGCCTCTGAAATGGAAAAATGTTTTTTGTTTATGTCAATTTACCTATGTATTTTCAATTTAATTAAATATCTAATCATGTGATGGAAAGACTCAAAGAAATTCATACCCTTTCTAATAGATATTGTTCTTCAATAGGTAAGCGCGTATTTGTGTTGCATCTTCCACAGACAATTTCCACAAGGAGGACGCCGAAACTATAAATATCCGCTTTCCTTGTCAGCTGCCCCCTAATTGCATACTCTGGTGCCAGATACCCTCTAAAATAGCAAGCACAAAAATTAATGCATGATACAAAATTCTTGTTGACGCAAGTACAGGTATGCACGCAAATTGAGGAGCACGCAGACAAAATTTAATCATTTAGCTTAAAGCTTAGATCCAGATGTAGTTTTGAACATTTTACAGCAGCTAAGCAGCACTATGATCCTTATTTTAAATGGACAGCTTATTGGGAATTAAAACATCATTCCAGGATTAAGCCAACTTTACTCTAGTTCTCCCAGATAATTATCAAAATAATCAGACGAGACAACATAATCAACAAGTTGCAATGATTCGAACATGCATCAGAACAGTAGCAATGATTCCAGACTTCTTCATAGAATAGTTACATAATTTTTTAACAAAATCAATATTTCCTATGACTACAGATTCAAAACAATATTAAATATGTGCTGCAATTCTAAATAATACAAATAATAAGCAATCAGAACATTGCTGTAGTTTTATTCTCTTGAAACTAAGATGAAATATAAAATAACACATGCATAGCCAGGGGCGAATCCATGCTAGGGGGCAATGGGGGCAGTTATCGTCACTGCCCCATGAAATTTACACGTATGCTACTTTGGCCACACTTAAAAAATAAGTCTTGCCCACCATTACTTAATCTTACATCTAAATTTTCCCCCACTGAAATTGTATTCAGGATTCACCCTTGTAGACATGAGCATAGAGCCAACAGCATGCTGACAAAAATAAGTTTTCAATTTAATCAAGATAATAGATAATATGAAACTTACATTGTTCCAGCGACACGTGTACTGACATGAGTCATATTGGGTGGTATAAGTTTGGCTAGTCCAAAATCTGAAATTTTGGGAGTTAGATCTTTGTCAAGGAGAATATTGCTTGCTTTGATATCTCTATGAACAATGTGTGGACGTACTTGCTCATGAAGGAAGGCAAGCCCTCGAGCTACTCCAATGCAGATTCTAGTTCGTGTTCTCCAACTGAACTGAATGTTACTGTGACTATGACCCACTCCTGAAAGGGAAAACATAGTTGGTCACTCGAATTCAGCTTGATGAAACTAAATTACGTATTGAGCCAACCATCATGTAAATGCTTTAGTTTGGATTTACATGATCATCACAGTCCATGATATTTATATTCAGCATAAATATTAACAAGCAACAAATCCTGGAGCAAATAAATTAGCAAATATTGAATTAACATATATTCCAGAAAGCTTAATTACAGAATTGATTTTCCACTATGACAAGTATTGAGATAAGCATGAAAGTTAGGCTTCCAAATAAGACAACCATACTGTAATTACCAAGAAGAGTTTGTGCAAGACTATTATTCTCAAGGTAGTTGTAGACTAAAATCCTGTGATTTCCTTCAACACAACAACCATATAGCTTCACTAAATTTTCATGCTCTATCTTTGAGATCACATTTAGCTCTGTTAAGAACTCTTTTGCCCCCTGTCTTGATTCAGCTGAGAGGACTTTAATAGCAGCAAATTTCCCATCTTTAAGCCTTCCCTGAATATCAAAAATAATTTTTTAAAGGATATGTCATTAACATGAAAAAAACAGAACGAAAAACATTGCCACATAAAATGCTTCAAGGAAAAAAGGTATGCATTTTAACAATTATTGTATATTTACCTTGTATACAGAACCGAAACCACCCTCCCCAATTTTATTGTCTGGACGAAAATCTTCAGTGGCATTTCTTAATTGCTTATAAGTGTAGACTTTAGCATTGTCAATGACTGCAACTTCTGTTTAGAAATAAAACTTAATGAGAAGCTGTATTATTGGTATAATTAAAAATACGTGTGAGACATGTGATCCATAAATCCATAGTTCAAGTAGATAACCAAGTCAGAAGGCTTTTCTTGTCAAGAAACATGTAAGCCTTTAAAATTTATACAAAGCACAGAAACATACACAAATTTAGACTGGCAGCCTACCTTCATCATCTCCAAAAGTAAGTTTGTCCTTCTGGCTAAATAAAAATGAAAAACAAGTCATAATTGTAATTTAGACTTGTCCCTGTGTATCAACTTTCAGCAAATGCTTCAGTTAAACAACTTCCACAACCAGCTAACCTGAATCATCAGAAATGCAAAATATCTTAGATAGAGTCTTGCAGCATGAATGGCTGGATACAGTTGATTTGACCATGTGCTATTTTCTCATGCAGGAAAAATAAAAATCTTCAGAAATTATGCAAGTAATCTAAATCAAAGCAGAGAAGCTTCCAACATAAATCCAATCCTCCACAAACCTCGCATTCTCCAAAAAATTTAAGAAAAAAAAGAAAATAAAAAGGCAATAAAACTACAACAATGATTAATAGCCCGAAGAAACAACAACAAAAAAGCAAAACACCGAGTTGAGATGTAGGTTTAAAGCACCAACCCGAGACAAAGGCCCTTGACTATATGCAGCCAATCTGTCATTTATTTGACATAAATATGAGGGGCAGAGATGCAGATAAAGAATACTAAATAAAACACCCTAGTCAAGCCTTTTGATTAGTTCTTCCCTCAACATAGTAAAAACACAACTATGCTAATTGAGTTTAAGTTCTGTTTGATAGCAAAAATCTACTAAATATTCTTTCCTTTTCCAGGCTGCAAATACTGCACTTTCATTTCTTGTTGGCCTAGCTTTTAATTTTGTTTTTCCCTGTTTCTGAGGATCATGCCTAATTGAATGAAGGCAACCCATAGGACTTGTATTATAAGCAAGTATGAAATTTAAACCCTGTCATTCATAAAAGTAGTTCACCTTTACCTCACAGATACATATACGGCTTGTACTAAAAGCAACATGGCTTTTGTTCTCTAACCAACTTTTTAAACTCAAGAAGCACCTCTTGCCAACCACCAACCCCTAAAAACTACATCTTGAAAACACTACAAAAATATACGGCTTCCGACCTTTTCAGATTGAAATAAGGAGTTCACTATCAAGATTGATAAGTAGTTCTTTATCTTGTGTTTTATTAAGCATGCACCACTATTTAAGTAACTGATATCATCCTTACCAACATATAAATGGTCCTGGTTGGGGAAGTCTAAAAATAAAAGAATTCAATTCAACTTATTCTACTTCTCATGTTTGGAAAGCTCATTTCTAGCAGAACTCAATTCCTCCAACTTAGATATTTTGAAAAGAATTCATTTTTGCGAGAATCAAAATTTCAACCGAATGCTTGAACATGCTTGATTCAAACAAGACCCATAATAATAGTAACCAAAGCAGAGATAGTTAAACACTTTCTATGCTAACGATGACATATTTGGCTCAAAACAAGAAAACCCAAATCACAAACACAGACAAGAAACACAAAACAGCAATAAAAGAAGAATTAAACTTAGTGGTGGGTATCGGGTAAGGCTTACAATTTAGTATAGTGAGAAGCAATATCTGATCACAGACCAAAGCACCCAGAACCATAAAACAAATAGAAAAAAAAAAGGATTACAGGTACAATTATAAGAGAGAAACCAACCTGAGAAATAAATTGATCAGAACAAATGAGAGAGACTGTAGATGATTATAGAGGTGAAGTGTGAAAATGAAGAGCAGAGGTCCTGGCAAAGTCCATGAAGGAAAGCGCACGTTTGTTGAATTTTCTCAGTTTCGTGAGCTTTGACTTTAGAATATTGTTTTGGGCTTCAATCTGTATGTTAAAAATGAAAAGGGAAAGGCCTAAAGTACTGAAAAGTCTCTATCTTTTACTAAAGGATTAATTATCACCCCCCAATGTTTATTTTATCTTTTATTAACCCTTAACTTTGCAAAAACATAACATTTACATCCCAACTTATAACACCAGCAACAAGTATATTAGTTGTAGTACCCACTTAAAATTAAATCCAGTGAAGACAAAAACACCTTGTCTTATATTTTAATTTTTTAAAAATAAAATAATTGAATATAAATAGGGATGTAAATGAGCTTAGTTCAACTGATCTTTTACTAGTTCAAACTTGATTCATTTATTATTGAGTCGAGTAATACTACTCATTTAATAAAATAATTGAATATTTTATATGCTAAATAAATTATAGTATGTTTAATAAAAAATATTTTATATGCTAAATAAATTATAGTATGTTTAATAAAAATTATAATTTTAATCTAATAATATATTCAAATATTTTTGTATTTTTTATAAGTAAAATTTATAAATTAAGAGATAGGTCATGAGCTTTTCATTCGAGCTTGTTTATAAATTTCACTTGTTAAAATTTGTATAGTTTGAATGTACTAATTTATTAAACGAGCCTTAATATATGAGTTCAAATAAATTTTTATCGAGTTAAATTTCAAGTAGCTCATGAGTAGTTTGATTCATTTATACTCTTGAATATAAACCACCCAATATCTTCGTGCTACACCACCATCCATCATCTTATTCCATCTTTTTCATCTATTAGTTTCTTTTTTTCTTCAAAAAATCTTGCCACCATACCACAATTGGGACACCATAAAAAATCATTGTCAACAACAATGACACCACCAGTATATATTGTTGTTTAAAATTCAAATCTCAACTTCATTCTTTTACCGTAGATGATGTCCATATCACCACTAATTTCAGATTAAGTTTTCAGAAGTAAAACATGAAATTAAGTTTTTCTTTTATTAAATTTTATTTTAAGTGAATTCTGTAATTAACAAATATGTTGATGGTGTTATGAATTGAGGGTTTAATACTCTATTGTTGCAAAGTTAATGATTAATAAGAATAAAAATAAACATTAAGATGATAATTAATCTTGTAGGAAAACATTAAGGGGTTTGTTGGTACTTTTTGGCAAAAAGACAAGAAATGGCAAGAAATAAGAAGGAAGGAAGAAGGGAGAAGGATAGTTAATAGTAATGGGAAGGGTGGCTCAACTATTCCTTATCTCTATATTTACAATTAAAATAATAATAATAAATGTCAACTAACTTAATGAAAGGTGGTTGGTTAGTCTCATGACTGAGTCTGGTGTCTTTGTCCACGTTTTATTTATTTTTCAGACTAATTGTTATTTTAACCCTCCAAGCAACAACGAGGAACTGAGGGTTCTCTTACTTTTTTTTCTTCTAGCCACATACTATTATTATTATTATTATAAAGTCAAGCACCCTTATATTATATTTGTTTTTTGTTTTTTATATTATCCACCAATTTTAACCTTTATAAATTTTTTATATAAAGAATCTTGAGAATTATAATTGTAAAAAGTTTTCACAATTTAAAAGTACAATCATTTTATATTCTAATAAATATGACAATCATTAGCCACTTAGTATTAGGAATTACAAAATTTCAAAATAAATAAAAGAAATATAAGAAAGTTCATAGAGAAAAATGTCCTACAATCATTCCAATAGTAAGAACTTAAGTCCTAGGGTCATACAGTGATTAGTGGGGTTCAAGCCAATATCTTATCTCTAATAACATCCCAGAAGACGTCAACAATTTTTTTCAGCGTGTTCAGTTGCTTGCTAGTTTTATGAAATTACCACGTTAACCATAGTGTTAATATATTTATACTTTTTCAATAAATGAATTATATAACTTTTACGAGGTCCAAAGTAGCAGTGCAGAGAGTTTCGAGTTCCGGTTCCTTTTTTTCCTTGATTAGCGAGTAAAAAAATTTAAATTTAGTACTTGAGGAAATTAAATTTTTTTAGCTGTGGGTATGAGGTCTCCAGATTTCTTTGGTACAGACACCTGGAGAAAAAGACTTTTCAAAGTAGAGATGTTAGAAATATCAACAAATTAGATAAACAAGACTGTATCCGTTAATAATAATGAGAGCCATCAGCCTCCATTTGAAGACGTGTCACATCATCAGAAAAAAGAAAAAAAAAAAAGCTCATTCAAACTTTTGAAAATCTACATGTAAGACAACAAGAGCCTATAATTCTATCTAAATCTTTTACCCTTTACAAATTATTTTCACATTATGAGATATTTTTTTGTTTCTCAAAAAGAAATTTTGATTAAACTTGTTTTAAGTTCAACTTTTTTACTATGTACTTAATTCGCTGATGTAGGTCCAATATCTTAGCTCAGTACTTCAATAAAAACAAAAGGATCATGGCACAATAGGACAAAATTTTTTTTGTGAAATTACATTTTTATCCCCATTAGTTTTATAATATAAAAAATTATATAATAATCTAAAAAAACATATTTTAAGTGGACAATTAATTAAATTAACAAAATCTAAAACTAAGAAGGAAACGAGTGAACCCGTTTTACCATAATTTAAAAATCCAAATTTTATAATTTATTTATTTAGTTGTTACTTTTGTAATTATAAAAATAGTACAAAGATAGTTTGGTAATTTGTCGCGAGCAGCATGTTGCTGCTGGCGACACCAAACTTTATGCAAAATAAAAATAGAGCAAATTACTTTTTACCTATATTGATGTGAAATTCTTCGACAGTTGGAGAAAGAAACCGATCCTGGGCATCAGATAGGCAAGAAAGATTCATCTGCAGATTGGTTAATGCCTTATCAGACCCACGTGTCACTCCTGAGATCCATGGCATCTAGGTCTCACACTGGACTCAGGTTACACTTCAGTTTCCATTCAATTTCATTTCTTTCAGTAGTCGATAAATATCATATATGGTTGATAGGTTGGTCTAATTAACGTGTCATGAAAAGGAATATATATAAGCTTAAGCATAATATATGGTTGATAGGTTGGTCGATAAAGAGGTTATCAGATCAAGACGCAGGATGAGCATAATAAATAAGCGATAAGGCTGACCATATGCATGCAGTATGGATGTATATATATATATATAAGCTCAGGCGGCAGAGCCTGCATTAAGCATGTATAAGAACAATATGAAAATTAAACAAGATTTTGGAAATACCTCTTTTATTATCTCAAAGTAAAGGTAAACGAATTTTGTTCAAAGTTTTGACAATATTAGCCAAGTTATACAAGACTTTAAAATAATGTTTTGGAAAATTATTAAAATTTTCCTTTGAGATACAATTATATTTTGCCAATGGGAGAGCATTTTACAAGAGTAGAAGAAGAAACGTTTTTGCCAAAGAAAAGTATTGCCTCTTCCTTCAAATGAGCTCTCCTTTTATAAGCCTAGAGTGGAACTATTTGGACATGAATTTTACTATTCATGAATAGTTTCTTGTCCTTTATTTTTTTCTGCAAGTCACATGAAAGGTGCTATTGATGAATAGTACATTGTCTGTTATTTTTCTGTAAATAAATATCTTTTTGTCTGATGACTTTTTAATATATATAGGGATAATAACATTTTTAGTCCTATTAGTTGGACCGATTTTCCAATTTAGTCATATAACCTTAATTTTTTACAATTGAGTGCTGGAAGTTTTAAAAAAAAATTCACGTTAGTCCTAGGGCATTATTTATAACGGAGATTGCTGACATGGAACGATGAACATGAAATTTTTTTAAAACTTCCAGTACTCAATTGTAAAAAATTAAGGTTATAGGACTAAATTGAAAAATCAGTCTAACTAGTAGGACTAAAAAGTTATTATCCCTTAATAAAAAAAATGAAGCCACCTCAGCAGTGACACTAATAAATACAATCTCCATTACAGATAACGCCCTAGGACTAATGTGAAATTTGTTTAAAACTTCCAGTACTCAATTGTAAAAAATTAAGGTTATAGGACCAAATTGGAAAATCGGTCCAACTAATAGGACTGAAAATATTATTATCCCATATATATATATACCCTAATTTTTGCATGAGATGTCCTTTCAAATTTTCAACCTATCGGGTCTAAACTTTTACTTTTGCATAAACTACCTTTTACAAGTTTTTAACCCATCAAGCTTTTTATTGGAATTATAAATACATTATACATGTTTTATGGGAGGAAGAATCCCAAAATAATCATTTTTATTTTCATCCCCTAAGTTTACTAAGGGTTCTAACTCTTCAGAAGGAGTTGTTCTAGAATTAGCTGACAAAGAGCCAGTCCTACTTTGAATCAGTTGTTGCATGATTT
>CATIWO010113921.1:0-11301 GCA_949673435.1 Macaranga tanarius | reverse complement strand
AATTTATAACATCAAATAAATATATATAAAAATAAGAGAGAGATTGAATGAATAAACCCCTCACTACTTCTTCTAGGATTTGCTTGATGTCCAAGTATGCCTTCTTTGAATTCTCGGCTAGTCTTCTTTTGTCTTCGGGTTGTTCTTGATAAAATAACTAATAATGCCTTCTAATAAACTTTATGTATAAAACTAAGTGATTTTTTATATCCAAAAACAAGGCTAAACTCATGTATTTATAGATGTCAAGACACCCCATCTTCGTGCCCTTCCAAACAGGTAAATATATAGAAAAGGTGTGTTGAAAGGGTGTAGTGCCGAGTCGTCAACATCGTGCCGAGTCATGCTTGACTCGGCACCTTCATCTTCAGGAACGAGTCGACAACATTCAATTGCTGTCCACTTTTGACTTCTCGAGTGGGCAAGATTGTGGCATTGAGTCGGCAAGAATTGCACTTCCATTCGGCAAGGACTACACTTTCACTCGGCAAAGATTTGACTCGGCAAGGATTGTACTTCCACTCAGCAAGGACTACACTTTGAGTCGGCAAGCATAGTTGAGTCGGCAAGGATATTTACAGGCACGACTCGGCAAATCCACAGGCATGAGTCGACAACCCTACAAGCATGAATCGACAACTTTTATATTTTGATAACAAAACATATTTCCATGCATGCAACATATAAAATCACCTACAAAAACACAAAATAAACACAAAGACAAACAAATTAATAAAATAAATAATATATTATAAAAAATTAAACAAACATAGATAAAAACTAACAAAATAAAGACATGATTATACTAAAAGAGTATGTTATTTTGTATTATAACAGGCATGCACATGGTACAGAGAGTGGTTAAGGTAGTTCGATGTCGAGAGCGACGATGTTGAATTTTAACGTACCAAGGTGAGCATGTAATGGACATCGATTATAGCTAGTCCATGGAAATAAAGCTAACTCAGTGCCACCAATGATGTATATGAGTGCTGCAGAATTGGCATGAACTATAGCCACGACAATGGCAGGGAGAGAGAAAGAAAAGTATAAAAGGCCAGGAGACGTGATTGAACATGCAAAGAAGTGTGGAGCGTATGATTTCTATAGAACTCTAGATTTAGGTCAAGCTGACAAATGCATCAATATCGTAGAAAAGGCCTTACCGACCTTCCAGCTTAGTGGTGAGGAGAAAATGAGTAACGTCTATGGTTTGATATTTGATAAAGCCGATGATTGGCTAACTCGAATTCGAAATCTCTATGAAGAAGCTCTAAATTGGCAGGTATTTCAGGAAGAGTTCTATAGAGAATATCTGACGAAAAATTATCAAAAAGAGAAATTGGCTACATTTATTAATCTGGTGCAAGAATCGATGACGATAAGAGAATATGTTGATAAGCTTGAAGACTTGTACAAATACGCCAATAACATCTACCCTACGAAGAGAAAAAAAGTGAGAAGTTTCGAGAGGGTTTGCATATATCCTTTAGAGGGAAACTGAATCTGTACGCTGGGACTACATTTCGAGGTTGGGTCGAGAAAGCAATGGAGCAGGAAAAGCTAGATAAATAATTTAAAGCTTTAACTCAGACCCAACAAAATTAACAGCCTGAGTCTTCTCGACAATCTTAGAAAAGGAATGAAGACCGGCGACCAAGATTTTTCCCATACTCTAAGGGTAATACGAGAACTGGAGGTGGAAATAGACCTTAGGGAAGTCAGGCATCAGTTAGACAACCAGCGAGACCGTAAGAATAAATAGGTACTAGATATGGCACGTAGGGAAAAGACGCATTGCCTTGGTGCAATGTATGTAGGAAGAATTATAAGGGAAAGTGCAGTCAACTGGAGGTAAGAAGCTTTCGGTATAACAAAATCGGACATTACTCCAGAAACAGCACAAAAGAACCACCTGGAGAACCATTGGTACAAGCATTGTATGCTCCTCGTAGTGAGCGAGGTGGAAGATCAACCGGGGTAGGAAAACCTGCAAACATAACCAGAGAGGGAATAAAAGCAAAGGAACCTCGTTAAAATCAACCAAAAGAGTCGAGTGCTACAGCTAGAGGTATACAGCAGGCAAGGGTCTATGCTATTATAGAAAAGGAGGTAGAGAAGCCTTCAGATGTGATAACATGCAAGGCTCATATCAATGGTAAGTTAGCACACATACTCATTGACCCTAATGCTATATTTTCATTATTATCATCAACTTTTGTGATGTATGATAGACTTAAAATGGATGATTTGAATGAACATGTGATAGTGAGCATGCCTATGGGTATGAGTATAGTATGCAAGAATGTGTGTAGAAATATTTTAGTAGAAATTGATGAGGGCAAAATGAAATGGGATTTCATACTTCTATATCTTAATGAGTTTGATGCTATACTCAAAATAGATGGGTTGAGCCATTACCAAGCTAATGTAAATTACTTTGCTAGGGAAGTAGAATTGGAAGGAGAAGGTGGAAGGAAGATAATGTTTGTTGGAGGGGAGACGAAGACTCCTATTAAGATAATTTTGATAATGAAGGTTAGAAAATATCTTAGAAATGGGTATGAATCCTATGTAGCCTCAGTGATAGAAGAATGAAAGAAAGGTGTAAAATTAAAAAAATTACCAATAGTGAATGAGTTCGAGGACGTATTTCCTAAAGATTTGCTAGGACTACCACTAGAGAGGGAGATTAAGTTTGAAATCAAACTCATACCTGGAACAACTCCTATATCATAAACACCATATAGGATGGCTCCAGTAGAGTTAAAGGAACTAAAGATACAATTACAGGAATTATTGGATAAGAGATTTATTTGACCGAGCTTTTCACCTTGGGGCGCACCAGTATTATTCATGAAAAAGAAGGATGGATCACTTTGGCTGTGTATAGATTATAGACAACTGAACAAGGTTACAATTCGGAATAAATATCCTTTGCCCAGGATAGAGGACTTGTTTGATCAACTGCAAGGGGTGAAAGTATTTTCAAAAATTAATTTGTGCTCTGGTTATCACCAGTTAAGGATTAAGGAATTCAATGTATCAAAGATTGCCTTCAGAAAGAGATACGGGCATTACGAGTTTTTGGTAATGCCATTCAGACTTACGAATGCACCAACTGTATTTATGAACTTGATGAATCTTGTATTCAAACCGTACCTGGATAAATTTGTGATCGTGTTCATTGACGACATATTAGTGTACTCGAAGTCCAGAAAGGAGCATGAAGAACACCTAAGGATGATATTAGAGATTTTGAGAGTTAAACAGCTATAGGCGAAGTTTACCAAATGCGAATTCTGGTTGGACAAGATTGCATTTCTTAGACACGTGATATCGGTTGAAGGAGTGTACGTGGATCCGAGCAAGATCACCGTGATTGTTAATTAGAAGACACCGAGAAATGTAACAGAGATACAAAGCTTATTAGGGTTGGCAGGTTATTATCAAAGATTTATACATAATTTCTCAATAATTGCATCACCATTGATGAAATTGTTGAGGAAGAATGTGAGATTTGAATGAAATTTGAATTGCTAACAAAGCTTCGAAACCTTGAAGGAGAAATTATTCACTGAGCCAGTATTGAGGTTGCCAGTGGAAGGAGGTCATTATATAGTGTATAGTGATACTTTGAAGCAAGGACTTGTTGTGTATTGATGCAAAACGGAAGGGTTATAGCATATGCATTAAGGCAATTAAGGCCATATGAGTAGAACTATCCCACACATGACTTAGAATTGGTAGTACTGGTATTTACGTTAAAGATATAGAGGCACTACTTGTATGGAGTCACTTATCAAATATTTATAGATCACAAGAGCTTGAAGTATATCTTGACTCAAAAAAAATTACATTTAAGATAAAGACGTTGGGCGGAGCTACTGAAGGATTATGACTGTACCATCGAGTATCACCCAGGAAAGGCTAATGTGGTCGTGGATACGCTGAGCCAGAAATTGGGTGGTAATCTATATCATATCCACACAGTTAGAATGCCACTATTGATTGAATTAAGGAAACTAAATGTTGAAGTTGAGATAGATTTATCCAGTAGATTGTTAATTACTTTGAAGTAAGGACGATCTTAATAGAGAGAATTGAGGCAGCATAACAAGTGGACAAGGAAATAGAGAAACTACGTGAAGATTCAAAAAGTAGAAAAATGAAGGAATTAAATTGTACTAGAGAAGGAATTTTGAAGTTTGAAAATAGACTGTACGTACCGAATGTAGAAGAACTCAGACGAGAAATAATAGAAGAAGCATATTATTCGGCGTATGCTATGCATCCAGGAAGTACAAAAATATATAGAACGCTGAAAGAAAACTATTGGTGGAAAGGAATGAAAAGCGATGTAGCGGAGTTTGTATCCGAGTATTTGACGTGTCAGCAGGAGAAGGCTGAACATAAAAATCCTGCAGGATTATTGTAATCCTTACCGAATCTTGAATGGAAGTGGGACCATATCACAATGGATTTTGTGGTAGGTTTGCCAAGGACCCAAAAAGGACACGTTGTTGTTTGGGTGACTGTGGATCGATTAACGAAATTAGCACATTTCTTACCGGTCAAAACCAACTACAATTTGAACAAGCTGGTGGAATTATATGTAAAAGAGATTGTGAGATTGCATGGAGCTCCAGTGTTGATCGTGTCGGATTGAGATCCAAGATTTACTTCATGATTTTAGTTGTGTCTACAAGAAGTGTTGGGTACTAAACTAAAGTTTAGTACAGCTTTCCATCCTCAAACGGACGACCAATCTAAACGTACCATCCAAAATTTAGAAGATATGCTCAGAGCAGATGCATTGGAATTTGGAGGTAATTGGGATAAGTAAGTGCCATTAATGGAATTTGCTTATAATAATAGATATCTGAGTAGCATAGAAATGGCACCATTGGAAGTGTTATATGGGAGGACATGTAGAACCGCCATTTGTTAGGAGGAAGCTGGAAAGAGAAAGTTATTAGGACCAGAGTTGGAACAAATAACCACGAAAAACCTTCGTATAGTTCAAGCGAACCTAAAAATGGCTTAGGATACACAAAGAAGTTATGCTAATTTAAAATGAGCAAACATCGAATATAATATAGGAGAGAAGGCATTTCTAAAAATATCTCCGTGGAACGGCGTGCTGAGATTTGGCAAGTACGGCAAGTTAAGCCCAAGATTCATAGGACCGTACGAGGTAATTTAGCGTATTGGGCCAGTAGCTTATCGACTGACTTTGCCCCTAAATTTGTCTGGAATCCATGACGTTTTCTACATATCAATGCTGAGAAGGTACATAAGTGATCCTTCATATGTACTTTGAGAATAATCAGTTGAACTAAAAGAAAATTTGAGCTATAAAGAAGAACCAATATCGATTATAGCCAAGGATCAGAAGATACTGCGCAACAAGGTTGTTCCACTAGTAAAGTGCTATGGGGAAATCACCCCCTGATGAGGCTATGTGAGAATATGAGGAAGATATGAAACATCGGTACCCGTAACTGTTCATACCCTAAGTGAGTCAATTGTATAGCCCCCTTAAATTTTGAGGATAAAAATTTCTAAGTGGGGGAGAATTATCGGGTCCGTGCTCGAATATTTAATATTATATTTAGATAGAACTAAATAGTATAGAAACACATTTGATTAAAGAACTTAATTGAAAATAATTAAGTTCGGGAACTAAAATAAAGTTTGGCATTAATCGCCCAAACTAAAGAATTAAAAAAAAGAATGGTGAAGGAGCAGCGTGTTAGCTCTGGGAGAAGGAAGGTGGTGACTCACCCTCCCAAAGCCAACAAAGCCAAAGAAATGACTTTGGTACCATTTTGGTATTAAAAAACATTTCAGAGAAGAGAGAAAGAAAGAATTGAGTAGCTTTGTCTATTTCTCTATAAGCGACGTAGGAGTCAGGAGGGAGGAGAAGGAACCAACGATTGAGGTGAGCAGATTTTCTTTTTCAAAACCCTATATTTTTCTTCAGTTGAATCATTATTTTGATTAAAGTTTTGGATGTTTGATTGGATTTGGTTTTTGATCGATTTATTAAAAATTTAAAATTTGAACATTGGGTTGAGAAGGGAAGGTGACGCCTCTGTGCTAGAAGCGGCGCCTCAGCCCATTAAGGCCCTAAAGGTGGCACCTCTAAGACACAAAGGCTAGCACCTCTGTTTGTTAAGGGCAGTGCCTCTATGGTAAAAAGGCGGCGTTTCTGTGGAGAAAGGCGGCTCCTCTATGGCATATAGGCGGTGCCTCTGCTAGTTAAGGGCTGTGCCTCTTCATTTTAAATGGCATTGGGCGGCGCCTCTATGGAGATTAGGGTGATGCCTCAGTCTGATTTGGAGAGAAAACTTACTTTCTGAACTGAATTTGAAATACTGGAATTATTTATTTTGCTTGGCTGAGACCAAGATTGACTTAAGAAATTATGATATTTGAATGATTTTGAGTAATTAAATATTAAAAGGTTGCAGTAAGACCGTGCTCGAGGTACGACAGGGTTCAATGAGATGTAAGACTGTGTCCGGGATACAACAACTCATGTTATTTCCTGTATCCTAGATACAGTAATATATGATTATGAAAGCCTTTAAGGCTACTTTGTGTGATTTATAATAATGGTATGCATACCTGGCCCGAACCTTCAATGTGCTGATTGGTACCCACCACATTGTTAGCAACCTGATTATATACTGTTTAAAAGAATCATTTATGATTTGATTATATATTATTTCAATGAGTCAATATGAATTGATTTATATGATTTGAATGTTTATTGTTTGACTTTATGGTTTAGAGTTATTGTTTAACTGTTTATATTGATTGATTTTAAATTATTTTTGTTATCGTTTAAAATGTTATTTATTCAGTTAACGAGAGTGTTTTTCTTAGTTCACTCACTGAGTGTTTCACATAGAAATACTCACCACTCCCTTTTGCAAAATTATTTTCTTTCCAGCCTAGCTGCTTGTACATACCTATATAGTGTAATAATGGCAATCCTATGTGTAGACCAATCCCTGGACGTCCATGGTGATGAGACGATGATCCTATATTATATACGACATGACTTCGACGCTGATTTATCTTTTTGAGTAGTGATAGAGCCCATAACAGTCGAGTACCGAACTCATACGATTAGGAACGACTTCTCTGATGGATGCCTGACAGTTATCTATGTCGATTACAAGACACAGATAGGAGTGCGAGTGGATTACGAGACACAGATAGGAGTGCGAGTGTCTCTGACATGGACCTAGCTTCTGCAATTCTACTAGACTCGTACTTTTTACCGGATGAGGTTTGAGAGATACGATTGTTACTACTATGTTTAGGTATATATAAGGGCAGCTCATCCTAGGGTAGTTGGACTATACCTAGGTGGGATGTCACAGGTAAAGTCTCAGATAAATGGACTAAAGATACTGAATCAATTCAATGCCTTGGTTAGTTGTGAAAAAAATAACTAGATGCAAATATTGAATAATGAAACTATATTCTATAATTGATAAAACCGAACCAAATTAAACAACATTTATATAAACAATGAAGAATTATGTATATTTATACACTTATACAGGAGACTTAGAGATATTATGTGAGAAAAATGGAGCATTCAATGATTATAACTGTCTTTGGGAGAACACATGGATTCAGATGTGCCTTTGACGCAAATTCTTATGGTTGAATGGTATGCATACGAGGTTATATTGAGTTGTGTTATGAAAATTTACCAATGGGAAACGAGAGAGATGTATGTAAGGAAGGTTATTATTATATATTGATAAATATATGTTCAAATATTGGAAACATTGATATAATGAATTAACGATGTTCAAAATCGGTTTAAAAAATTCAAACCTTTTTAATTTGTTGAGATTTTAGCTCACTTTCAAAATTTTGGCAAAAATATCCATATTTGACAAATCAGTAGTAATTATAGCCCAAAATTAATTTTGATTAAAATTGAATGTGAAGATATATTAGGTGATACGAATGATGTGGGATCTACTGTCATATCAACTAAATAAAAGACCAAACGTTTTTTATTTGTAACTAATTGATACCAAATTTTTAATTTTGACACAAATATTTAAATATTTCTAAATACATTGCATTTTATTATTAAATATGTATTATTTAATAGTTAACTATATTACTTAAATTATCAGTTATTTCATGCACCCTAGAAATATCAAATTCCATGTTAGATCTACAAATAATTCACTAAAATTTTAACATTTATAATCTAAAATTTTCAATAAAAACTTAAATAAAAGTAAGAAAATAAAGCCACTCACTTGATTTGAAGTTTAAATTTGACAAATCTTGATGTCCAGCAAACCCTAGCTACAGTGGTTTAGCTTCTTTCTCTTCCTTCTTCCTCACTTTCCTTCCTTTTTCTTCTTTTCTATGTGGAACTCAACCACTCCAACTTTTTGGTCCTTCTTCTTTTCTTTCTTCACCCATAAATCCTCCTACTTTAATTTCTTTCACTTAAGTCATTATTCCCTTTCAATTTAATCTAAAACTCCTAATTTTTAATTTAATCCAATTATTCCTTCCAAACATTCAAATTTCACCTCAAAAATTCAACACATATATTTTAACTCTTAATATTTACTAAATATTATTAATTAAAGTTTGAGAATACGGATGTTACAATTCTTTCCCTCTACAAAAATTTCATCCTCAAAATTTGTACAAGTTCCTAATTAATTACAAGAGGCCTAGATACTTCTATCTAATATCCTTTTCTCGCTCCCATATAGCTTCCTCTTGTGAATGATTCCTCTATAGAATCTTGACTAAAGGAATAACCTTATTCTTTAGCACTTTCTGTCTCTAGCTAAAATAGCTACTGGTACTTCTTCATAACTTAAATTTTCTTTCAATTCCATAGGCTGCTCCCTCAAAATATGTGTAGGATCACTTATATATCTCCTTAACATGGATACATGAAATACATCATGTACTCCTTCTAAATTAGGTGAAAAAGCTAAATAGTAGGCTACTGGTCCAATATGTTCAATCACCTCGTATGGCCCAATAAACCTTGGACTCAATTTCGTCCTCTTATCAAACCTTATTACACCTTTTCATAGAGATATTTTCAAAAAGGCCTTATCACCTACATTAAACTCAATATTAGCTCACTTCTATGTATGTCTTGAACTACCTTAAGATTATCCCTGACTATTTGAATATTATCAGTAGTTAACTGTACCAATTCAGGTCCCAACAACTTCCTTTCCCCCAGTTCTTCCCAACAAATAGGAGTTCTACACCTCCTGCCATACATAGCTTCAAATGGTGTCATATCTAAGCTACTTTGATAATTATTATTATAAGGAAATTCCATTAGAGGCACTTGCTTATCCCAATTTTGACCAAATCTAAAGCACTAGCTCTCAACATATCTTCTAGTATCTATATAATCCTCTCAGATTACCCATCAGTCTGAGGATGAAAAGCTGTACTAAATCTCAATCTAGTAGCTAAAGCTTCTTGTAAACTTGGCCAGAATCTTGACGTAAACCTTGGATCATGATCCAACACAATTGATACTAGCATTCCATGCAATCTTATTATTTTCTTAATGTACAACTCTGCTAACTTATTCAAACTATAACTAATTTTAATCAGCAGGAAATGAGCACACTTCATCAATCTATCCACGATCACCCATATTGCATCATTTTCTTGCTGAGTCCTTGGTAGTCCTACCACAAAATCCATGGTTATATGTTCCTATTTCCATTATTGTATTGGCAATGATTGCAACAATCCAGCTGGGTTACTGTGCTCAGCCTTTAACTTGCTGATAAGTCAGACATTTGAAACATACTCCCTTATATCCTTTTTCATCCCCTTCCACCAATAATGCTCCTTCAAATTCCTGTACATTTTGGTACTTCCTGGATGCATGGCATGTGACGCCCCCAAACCTAATCATACACGTGGCTACTCACAATAAGCACACGTGGCATAATCAAACATTTACTAAAGGTATAATAAATAATTTCTCAAATCATAAAGATACTTATATATACATACCATATTAATATGTACATACTTCAAATACATGTCAAGCATCTCACATATGCTTGTCTAGAGTAATACACATAACTACAAATACTAACTTCTACACATAATGCCATATTTAAAATGCCAAAATGCATATGGAAAATGATGGTCGGGTACACCATAGCTCGATTCGGCCCACCTAAAGTCTCAGATGTAAGCTTCAAGCCCTTATCTAATTAAGTGTCAAGTCCTGAAATTTCAACAGCAAAGGGGGTGAGCTTGCAACTCAATAAGTAACTACAAACACAGTTACATATATACACCAATCATATAAGTATTACCCTATGGAAGCATATAATTATATATGTAAAACATACTCTAATTCTCATAATTTAGTCTTACTATCCTCTATTGAGTCTATTGACAATCATTATGAAGTTACATTCCCATTGGCACTATACTGAGTGCGTACGGGAGTTTAAATGAAAAGAGAGTAAGTGAATACTAAAATTCCAAGCTAAATTAGAGAATTTTAAAAATGGATCTTAGTAACTCTCAAACTTGAAACTTGTAGAGGACTCTTTATAGTTTCCGTAGCATCAAACCATGCCTCATTTAGAGGTCTATAACTCAAGTTATGGTTAAAATACTACAATCCTACAAGTGCTATGCCCGATTGTGGCACGGCCATGCCACTTTTTGTCATGGCCGTGCCTGATTCTTGCCATTTTCCCTCTGGAACCGCACGGCCATGCCAAAATGGTGCACGGCTGTGCCTGAAAGTCTGCACTTGGCACATGGCCTGCGGACCATGTTTCACTCTTTTAGCTATAACTCCCTCTACAGAACTCGGAATCAAATGATTCAAAAAGCTACGAAAAGATAACTCAGAGGGTTACAACTTTTATGAAGATACCTGGACTGAATTCATTTATATGGATTGACTAAAATACCCTTGAAATCCCTATTCATGTCAAAGCACATGAATACAACTCAAAACACACTTGAAAACACTTCACACACCCACTAAACATCACCATTTCATTCATCAACATATAACTCACATTTATTCACAAGATTTAAACATCCATAAACATCATTTCAATAATCCACAACTAGAAGCAACCCATTCTCATATTGCATTTCATTCAATAGCATAATTATAGTATGCATGTTTCAATGCAAGAGTTAGTATCCATGTAATCATATTCCACAATATATTTGGTACTCATAACCAAATTCACACATTCCAAGAGTTCATACATTCACATT
>CATIWO010113893.1:0-14097 GCA_949673435.1 Macaranga tanarius | reverse complement strand
TTCTTCTTCACTCCACTACTCACCATACTTTGCACTGTTCATCCCCAACAACTCCCTTCTTCTTCCTTTGGTCCTTTTTCTTTTCTTTCTTCCCTCTCAACTCCAAACACTTCCATTTGTTACACTTACATCCTTACTTTCCTTTTCAATTTCATCCTTCTCATTATAATCAAAATAACTAAACTCCAATTAACAAAAATAATATTAACTCAAATGATAGATAAATTCATCTCTAAATAATACTAATTAACGCCAATTATCATCATTAATTAACTGAAATCATAATATTCTTAATTGTCATTAATGAACAGCAAACTCAATGGATTGTTTTAAAGAGAATTATGATTTTTGAAATGCTAATTATTGATATATATATATATATATATATATATATAGAGAGAGAGAGAGAGAGAGAGAGAGAGAGAGATTTAAAATATTAAATTAGATCTATGACATTTGACATTCTTATAAAAAATTATAAAATTAAAATTAAAAGGAGGTGAATTTCTAATTTTTAAAAACTACCTAATTAACTTATATATCTCATTTTATTAAAACTACATAGTTAACATATAATTTTCATTTGATTAAAACAACTTAATTGATATATTTAAATTATTTTAATTTTTATCTTAAAATAATTAAATAAAAGAGATAAATTTTTTTTTCAAAAACTATTTAACTAATTTATATTTTTTCATTTTATTACAATTATTTTATTTTATTGATATTTTAAAAATAATTAAATAAAGGAGCATTTGGACTGTGATATATACATCCTATCAAATAACAATTGTAGCAAAAACATTTCAAAAATAATGTCATTATTTCAACAGACAAAATAAAACTGAATTAAGTATAAATACGCATATCCCCAATATCTATTGAATAATTCATAAATCTTCCATAATCACCAATTGCAGTAATAATTGGATGATGAGAAAATTGCAACATCTATTGAATAATTTTATATTCACAGACTATTAGCTACACATCTTCCCACTCTTACTTCCCGTTGATATTGTGCAAACCCATTTGGTGGATTCTACCCTAACAAAACAATCACACTATGCATAGCAAGTAGAGGGGAAGGGAAGGGGAGGTTTTTTTGCACTATGCATGACAACTACAGGAAAAGGGAAGGGAAGGTTTTTTAAAGGGAATGAAAGGGAAGAGAAGGAAAGGAAATAAAAATTATAAATGTTGTTATATTTGGTAACTTAATAAAGGCTAAAGAATGGGAAATAGGAGAAATATTTAAAAAGAAAATATAATTTAAAATTATAACGTATTTTGGAGTTGAAGTTTTTTATACCCCAATTTGAGGTGTAATCAATTTCCCCTCCTATAAGGGGAATGAAGGGAAATAATTCCCCATCAATTCTTTTTCCCTTCAATTTCCTTTTACTATCCAAATAACAAATGTACTTGATTCCCTTTATATTCCTTTCCTTTCCCCTTCTATTCTACTCCATCCATGTATAATGTTAAAGAGAATGAAAGGGAAGAGAAGGAAAGGGAATAAAAATTATAGATGTTGTATTTGGTAACTTAATAAGGATAAAAGAAAGGAAAATAAGGACAAATGTTTAAAAAGGAAATATAATTTAAAATTATAATATATTTTGGAGTTGAAATTTTTTACATCCCAATTTGGGGTGTAATCAATTTTCCCTCCTATAAGGGGAATGAAAGAGAATAATTCCCTTTCAATTATCTTACTCTTCAATTCCCTTCTACTATCCAAATAACATGTGTACTTGATTCCTTTTATATTCTCTTCCCTTCCCATTCTATTCTACTTCATCCATGCATAGTGTCAGGGTTAATCTTATCTTTGAGAACTAAAGGATGCACCTCAGCTGCAAGGCCTCTTTTTTTTTTTTTTTTTTTACTGGTGTTTTAAACTAGGGGCAAAGTTTGGGTCAAATACATGAAAATGTATCGAACTTTAGTTTTATTTCAATTTGATCACCAAACTTTAATTTTTATCTTTTTAGATACTAAACTTTTATTTAGTTTCACAATAGTGACTCATAAAATTTTTTATTACATAAATAATCTAAAATTACTATTTTGACCCAGAATTAAATTTTTTTACAAATAAGTCCATATTTTCTATACATTTATTAGAAAATAAGAACAAATTTAGAAATTATTTTGATTCCACCTAATAAGACCAAACTCATTTTGAGTAGTAATATAGGCTAGGAGAAGGTAAACTTCTAAATTTTTTGTAACTTTTGGACAAATTTGAAAAAATAAAGACAGTAAAATGGTTTTGAAGAAAAATTTGGAGAATTGAAAATTTTTAACAATAATCTTTTTGAAATAAAATTAAAGTTAGGTCAACAAAAAAAATAAATTGAAGTTTAATACCCAAACTTCAATAAATACGAAGTTGAGTAACTAGCATTGCATTTAACCCGACAAAGTTTGTTTGTTTGTTTATTTTTTGATATTTATTTATTTATTTCTCTAAAGTGAAAACGTTATAGTGTTATATATCTACATAGAGTAAGGTTCATTTTCTAAAGAGAGAGAGGATAATTAATCAAATTTTGAACAACACTAATATAAGTTTCGGGATTATAATAAAAAAAATATAAACACATATGTTAAAATTTAATTGGCCAAGAGAAACAATGACCCTTTAAGTAGCATAAAAATGAGAACATAAACACGAAAAATGTGAAAATAAATACAATGAAATAACATATTTTAAAAATATAAAAAATAGAAAGGAGAAAAAAAGTGTAAACATTATAAATATAGAAGTATATAAATAATTATTAAAAATATGAAATATACATAAATATAAATTCTATATATTAATGAAAAAAAATCTAAATTCTATAATAAAGAAAAAAATATTCATTACTATCAATAAATATTATATAATTATGAATTATTTTATTTTATATTTTATATATAAATAATGAGTTTCAAAGTATTAAATTAGATTTGTGACATATGACATTTTTATAAAAAAAAATATAAAATTAAAACTAAAAGGAGATGAATTTCTATTTTTTAAAAAACTATTTAATTAATTTATAGTTCTCAAATGATTAAAATGACTTAATTAATATATTTAAATTATTTATTTTAAAATAAATAAATATATATTAATTTATAAAATATGATCATTTTTATAAATTTATAATTCTTATTTTATAAGATTAAAACTAAAAGAAGGTGATTTACTATTTTTTAGAAACTACTTAATTAATTTATACTTCTTAATTTATTAAATCTATTTAACTAATTTATAATTCTCATTTGATTAAAATGACTTAATTAATATATTTAAATTATTTATTTTAAAATAATCAAATCAAATATATATTGATTCACAAAAAGAGATAATTTTTTATTTTTAAAAACTATTTAACTAAATTATGCTTTTCATTTTACTAAAACTATTTAATTAAAATATTTAAATTATTTTATTTTATTTATATTTGAAATTAATTAAATAAAGGATAATATTAATACGCAATCCGTGCATAATACGGATCACAACTAGTTATTAGTTAATTTGAGGCATTTTTAACATAATTTTTAAGATTTCAAATGAAATTGTCAAAAATTGCAATTTTTGACTTTTTTTTTTATACCTATACGTTTAATTAATTTATTATTATTGCATTAACTAATGTCTCACGGGTCCAACTAAATCTAAATCTAATATAAAAATTTCAAAAGAAATATTAACAATAAACCAATTTTTTAGGGGGGAAAAATGAATCATTCATTCATGAAAAAGTAAAAGTACATATTGATGAAAAAGATAATTGAAATAAGATTACAATCAAGAAATATTAAAATAAAAGTCTTACTATCGTAAAATTTCTTGTCACTAGTCTTAAATTGTGTTGATAGATCGCTTTTAATTTGTAACTCGGCGATCCATAAGCTCCACTCAATGGCTTTAATTAGTCATAAATAGACTTTATAATCTTTGAATGACTTTGATTCTAAAATTAGCTATAAATGCATTCAATGACTTTAATTAGCGATAAATTAACTTTGTGGTCTTTGAATAAGTCCAACTAAATCTAAATGTAATATAAAATTTCAAAAAAATATTAACAATAGACCAAAATTATTCCTCAACTCATTAAGAAAAATTAAATATTTTATTTTACAACATACATTCTCCAATTGAATTTATAATTTCTCTATATTAAAAGTTCAAATAACATATTTTATTTTACAACCTATATTTTTGAATTAAATTTTATAATTTTATTATAGTAAAAGTTTAATAAGTATTTTTGAACAATGCAGGAACCAATGAGGTCTAAACTAGTTGGTTGAGGCTGACGCTCAAGTCCCAGGATCGAACCCTATATCATCGCCGAGAGTAATTTTTGAATTATCACCATAAGGGATTCGGATGTAATCCATTTGTGTAGTGTCACATTCTCATAGGTAATAGGTTATAATTCCCTCTCCCCTACTAAACAGTTGTGACTTGTGACTATAACACCCGCCTTTTAGAATACCTGTTCTGTCCTCATGTATTGCATATCACACGTAATAGATAGTGGACTTATTTTAGTGGGAATGTACATGAGTTGTAGAGAGGGACTAAATTGTAAGAAAAGTTGGGATAAAATTGTCATATTAGGAAGTTATGGGTTATTGTGCAATCTACCCATTTCATTAAGGAACTAGGGAGGTATTGTGGTGATATATTATCAAAAATAGCTAGATTATTATTTGTTAGTATTATTATTAAATTAAGTGATAATTATTCATTAAATGAAAGACTTTAGAGGAGGGCAAATGGTGGTGTTTGATTGGTTAGTGTATGTGTGTGTATTTGTGTGTTTGTGGTGTATAGATTTGTAGAGAATTGAAGAAGAGAAGAGAGTGTTTTTTTGAGAGCTTAAGCTAGCAATCAATAGCTTTGGAAAGCAATAGAAGGTCTTAAATCCATTGGAGTCCTAATTGGTAAGCTTTACTTGTAATTGTATTGTTTGAAGTTCAATTTTGATTGTTGTAAAATTCAGGTATATTTTCTCTGTTTTTCAGTTTTATTTTTTTTGCCATAACTTGGGCTATAGAGCTCTGAATTGAGTATGATTAGATTCTATGGAAACTTTAGAGAGTCCTCTACAATTTTCATATTTGAGTTTGGACTGAATTTGTTGTTAAGAGGGTGTAACAAGGCTCAACATTTTATTACTCATGCTGATGCCCTGTTCTACCCGAATGGATTCAAAAATTCATAATTAATTCTATACTTGTCCGAATTGAGTAATTCTAATTGGAATTGGTAGTAGACTCTTAACCCTAACTTCATTAGAAATTTGATGGTCATTAGACTTGTACGTGCATCTTTAGGCTATATTGAACTATGAGCATTTAATTACACTTTGTAAGTTTAGGGTGAATTGTAATGTTTGCTTGTTGAATTTGATATATAATTATGTGTAGGATTTGAAAGGGATAGATAAGACCCTACTCAATAGGAGGAGCTTTTCTTCTTATAGGAGTTGAAAGCTTGTGGTAAGTGATTATTAATATATACTTATACATATATTGATTCTTATATAATTATTGCTGTTTGATTATATTTGGTTTGTATAAGCCAATTAATATGGAAAAGAAGTGAGATATGTTAATATTGAGACTTGGGGTGGAATGTGTGGTGAAATTATGAATGGCTATTGAAATGTGAATGATGCATGCATATATGGATTGTGCTAGCCATTTGATATGGCGTGGTGGATTGAAATGTATTGTTATGAGAATGGTAACTTATGATTAGTATGTTGATTGGAAATGATGTATAATGAAATATGGTTGTGAAATGTGAATGATGTATATATAAATATATGTGGATATTAAATGAAATGTGAGGAATGTGAGGAATATGAGGTATACGTATGATAGTGGAGATTGAGCTGGGCAGAGAGCCTCTACTAATTGTGAGATCTAAGACTGAGCTGGGCAGAGAGTCTCCGAAAGTGGCCACATGTGATATATATAAATTATGGGAAATGGAAAAGCTGAGTCGAGCAGATAGCTACCCAAAATAAATGTGTGAATGTGATATCTGAGACTGAGCTGGGCAGAGAGTCTCAGAAAGTGGCCACTTGTGTGAAAAATGTGAAATTGTGAGGATAAAGTCTAAGTTGGCTATGTGTGAGGAAAACGTGTGACGATGATTCCGACCGGATAATCAATGTGCATGAACATATATTCTTGTATTATGTTTATATATATATTGAATGTTGATTCAATGTGAGATACGAATGTGAGGATCATAATTGTGTGTTGATGATATTGTTTATTGAAATAGTGGTGGATTACTTTGAATATTGTGATTTATTGTATATGTTGCATCTACAATTGAGTTTTGGTGTTTGGATATCTTTTTGTGGTGTTTTGGATGTGCACAAATTTTTAGATAGAGCCATGTGATTTTAAAATACGGTTGTGCATATGCATTGATTTGGATTCAGGACTTCAGGCACGACCGTGTGTATTCAATGGAAAGAAAATATCGGATTCAGGCACGACTGTGTGTCATTTTGGCACGGTCGTGCATATTCAGGAAAAAGAATGCCAAATTTAGGCATGACCATGTGTGCTCAGTGGAAAAATTCAAGTCTCAGGCACAGCTGTGTGAAATTTTTGCACGGCCGCGTGAGCTTAGTGTGCCGAGTTTAAAACTCAGGCACGGCCGTGTGCACTTCTTGTACGGCCGTGCGCAGTCTTTTCATAGGAAATTTCTCTCAGCTTGTCATGTATCAAAATTCTTATATTTTCCTTAATTAGTTCTTAAGAAGTATTATATATTTGGTTATATTAATAATTGCTTATTGAGTTGCAAGCTCATGCCTTTACAAATTGTGTTTTTTAGGTTTCGATTAGGCTAAGCTAGAAGCTTGTATTGGAGTCTTAAATGGGTCAAAACGAGTTTGATGCAACCCTCCTTGATCCTACATATCAATTTGGCATTCATGTATTGACATTATATTTACAAGATAGTTTATGTAAATTATGGGTGGTATGATAGACTATGTATGCACATATAAGTATTTGTCTTTATGAAAGAATTAAGTTTGAAATTTTTCTTATACCACGTATTGGTATATTTTTGTGGACACGTGTATATGATACTTTATGGGTACTACAGTGACCCTATGGCAAACGACAATGTCCTAAATAAAAATAATGTAGGGAGTCTAAAGGAAGTCTTCAGTCACTTGTCACTTGATTTTTTTTATTTATTATAAGCAAAATCATATAAATTATAAGGTAATTTATTAAAATCTCCTGAATTTTGTTTCTGTTATACTAGTTCACTTTTTGTCTATTAATTAATGGACTAAAGTATAATTTTCAATACAAAATATTTCTTTTGGTCCTTGAAGTTTTGTGCTTTAACATTCATATCATTTTTTTTATTTTTTAGTACCTATATCACTTTTTATATTTTTCTTTACATTAAGAAATAAATTATCTATTCATTCTTTAAATTAAAAATACAAACATAAATTCTCTTATTTTTAATTCAAGATATAAATAAGAATTGTAGGCAATACTAATGATGTAGCTCTCCAAATCATATTTGTCACTTTAAGTGGAATCTAAAGTTTCCAAATTTGCCTCTAAATTGACATTTTGTAGGAGTCCTGAAATCCATTATTCAATTCGTACATAATCTTATATCCACTTTTCACAGTATAGCTTCATTTCTTATCTTTCATCCATTGCCATATATCCTATGTATTTTCAACTTAACGGAATTCGAAGAATGAGATCGATATCCCTACTGTTAAGCATGCTCTCTAGCTTCACTATATCCAACCGAAATCTATTACTCACTATAATGTCTAAAACCTTAAGGGGTTTTTTACTTGTGGAAAATAATAGGTATTTTCCAGAAAAAATTTTCTATTGAAAATGAAAAATTGAGTTTTCCTTTCAAATGATATAATTTTTTAAAATTTTCAAAAGAAAAAAATCCCTTGATTTTCTCCCTTGACTTTCCCAACTTGATTTTATATCCTTATCAATATCTAGTTTGCATTACCCTAAAACCTTATTATACTTTAAATATATTTCTAACTTTTATCAAAATTATCTAACTAATATATGCATGTGTTAATATCCAGAAGCATAAGAATTTTAGAACCTTAAAGAAATGTTTGCAAAAATTATGAATTACTTGGTCAAATTTTCAATATATAATAATTGGGCATCTTCGTTATACTTTAACATAATTACCACCTATTTCATATGAAAAGTACATAAATGAAGAAAATTTTCTTAATAAAGGTGTTCATATATGAGAGAGAGAAAAATCTAATGTTCAAGACTCTAAAGGAAGGCGACTGACCGATAATGATTAACTCTTTATGTGCATTTGAGTTAAAAAATAATATATCATTGTTATACTATTATTTTTTATAACAATATATATCATTGTAATGTTAGCTAATTATTTTGCAGGGTAAATGGAGTAGCATATATAAATAATAATCATGTGATATATTACTAAAATAGTGATAGTTACAGTAATGATGATGATGATATAATAGACTTAATGTTAGTAAGATATTTGAAGAATTATAAAAAAGATTTTATATATAAAATCTTTTTTATAGGATGTTTATGCTTAATGGCAAAGTATATAGTTTGAAGTATTAGTTGAAAATCCAACTATATGTTATGAACATGTATTTAGAAATTTATGTGACATAATGAAAATGATGTGACTTCTTAAAGATCATAGAGATGTTAGTGTTGAATGAGTGGTGATGAAATTAGTAATTTTATATCATGATATTCATCAAAGAATTGTGGCTGAAAGATTTCAATATTCACTTGGTACAATGTATAAGTGGAATAAATAAGCAATAAAGGCATTAGTTGTCTTTGATAATCAATTGATTAAATACGTGAACAGAGGTGTTGTGCAACCTAAAATTTTAATAACCCAAGATGGTATCCATATTTTGAGGTATTTATTAAGTTATTTTTTTAAACTCATTTATATATTATGTTGAGATAAATATGTAATGGGACATTAGCTGCAAAAAAGTATAAGTATAATTGATGATACCCATATAGCGACTTGATCTCCAATATCCACACATAAAACTTTCCGTGGTAGAAAAATAATACTTGTCACATAAGATATGATGGTTGCTTGTTTGTATGATATAATATTTACATTTATGTATATTGGTTGGAAAGATACAACAAATGACTTTTATCTGTTTCTTAATGCATTATAAAGATAAGAGAATATTTTTTCATTACCAGCTGAAGGCAAAAAAGTTTACTTTATTTTTGGCATACACAAGTTTTAATTAAGTATTGTAAATGTTGTAACTAATAATGTTCTTCTAGGTTATTACTATTCTTGATTATTTAGCTCCATATCATGGTGAACAATATCATTTAAATAATTTTCATGGACGCGAAAGAATTATAAGAAAATGTGAACTTTTTATTTATAAGCATTCGTCATTATGTAATGTAATAAAAATAGCATTTGGTGTGTTAAAAGCTAGATTTTCAATTTTGAAGTTAATACCAAACTATCCTTTGTGACCACGAAAATTAATTCTAATTGCTTGTGCACTTTACACAATTTTATAAGAATGAAAGATAAAACAAATAGATTATTTACAGAGTACGGTAGTGAATGACTGGCAAATAATGAGAAAGTTGGTTGTGGCGTAGTACAAGACGGCATTCAAGTAGATTTCTCTCAATAAAGACAAATGAGTTTAGTTAAAGAAAATATTGCAAGTCGTTTATGATCTGATTATAATAATCATATTCGAAATTAGAATTTTTTTGGTCTAGTTTATGATAAAATTTAATCATAAATTATTTTTATGCATATTTATTTATTTATTATTGTATATATATATATATATATATATATATATATTTATTTATTTATTTATTACTTGAGTGTTTTTATTATAAGTTTATTAGATAAAAATAATCTAAAGTAACATAAAAATAAAATTATTTAAATATAAAATTATATAAGAAATGTTTGCACCATAATTTCACTACTAGAATGCTACGATTTACTGATGGAAATTAGCGATGGAATACTGACGGATTAGTGACAGATATTTAGGTAAATAAGAATTTGACTAAATTACCGACAGATAAAAATTTATGTCGGTAAAATCTACTCAAAATTTTACGCCAAAAATTGGCACCTGAATCTGCAACGGATTTTGATATCCGTCGCTAAAAGTGTATCAGAAATTAAGAATTTATGGTGAGTATTTAGCGACGGATCTTGAATCTATCGCTAAATAGCGACGGATCTTTTTATCCGTCGCTAACGTTATAATAAAAAAATGAATTATAAAACTACGTTGTTTCTTTACTCACAAGTGGAGCTGAGCACGAGACGGAGAAAATACTGAACTGAACCGAAATTTCGAATTGAAAGACATAAAAATCGTACCGAACCGAATCGAACCAGATTTCTTTACCAATTTCGTATGGTACTGAAGATTTTATAAAAAATCGAATCGGAACCATACCGAACTGGACCGAAAACCGAATATAGTATCGAATATTATTTTAATAAATAATATATAGATATTAATAAATATTAGTAAACTTAATTTTATACTTTTCATTATATTATCAAGTAATATATATATTAAGTATATATGTATATAATATGTATTATTTTTAAAATATTATAAATAAATTATTAACAAAATATTTTTATTAATTTCATTATTATTACTATTATAATAAATATTTAAATTATTTAAAATGAAATATTATTCACTACTAATTTAATATTAAATATAAATAAAAATTTATATATTTACAATAGAATTATATATTTTTAATAATAGTATTTGTTAACACCTGGGTTGGCCCGGCCCAGAAATGAGAGCCCAATGATGAAAACCCAAGAAAATAGGTCTAACAATCTAAGGTTTGAAACCCAGTCCATTCAAATGGCCTATCTCAACATAATCCTAATTTAATAGATATATGTAATATGTACGCCTTATCAGATAAAAAAAAGTAATTAATAAAATTGACGATAATGATAGTTTAAAGGGAGTTGATTTAGAGTGAAATACTGACAGATGATAGGATATCTATTTTTATAAAAGTCAGGAATAGTTGAGAAAAAGGAGGAAGAGGATCACGTCAAAAAGAAAAGGGCTGTGGGCAAAGAATCAGAAAAAAAAAAAAAGAGAGAAGCATCAAAATTAAAAAGTATGGAAAAGGCTGGAAGATTACTTTATATTATTGGGGATTCTTCTCATTGCCAAATGAGCTTCTGAGGGCCAACTACTTTTACAGTAACTTTTTAATCTTTTCTTTTCTTTTTATTTTATATTTTATCCTTATATTTTATTGATTTCAATTGCCTTTTAAATTATTTTTTAGTAGATTTAGTTACTTAAATTATGTTAATTGCATATTTTTATTAGTTTCAATTATGAAAAAAATTAATTTAATTTAATTTTTTTTATTTTTCGACAACAGTGCTTGTTTTGTGTTTGTAAGGCAACAGTGCTTATGCACTGTTGCCGTTAACTTACCTCATTTAATTTTTTTTTGAGCAACAGTACTAGTGCCTCTATACTTTTGTTTGTTTATTTATTGATTTTAGTTTGTTGTAGTTTTATTTGTTTTTATTTTATTTATTTGTTTTATATTTTATTTTATTTTTGGTTTCTTTATTTTTTGTGCAATATCTTTTTTTTATTGAATTATTAATTAATAGTGATTGGATTTAATTAAGAACATAATTAATTAAACAATTATTTGTTTTTTAACTAATTTAATAAAATTAGGTTATTTGACATTGTAAAATATTTTAATTAATTCTAAATTTAACTTTAATTTTTGTGATTTATTAATATACAATCTAGCTATAATTTAGTTATTGATTATTTATTTTGCACTAATCTTATTTTTTTTTTGTAGGATATTCTTTGAAAAAATTTAATTTATGATTTGTGTTGTAGGCCTACATATTAAATAGCCCACGAGCTACTAAATTTAATTTTGGGCTTTAGTCCATTTAAATTGTGATCTATTTATTTTTATTTTATTTGCATGAAATAGGTTGTAACTCTTTTCTACTCCCTCCCTTTCTTTGCATATGTTTTTATATTATTTTGATTGTCTGTTGATTATTTATATTAAATGGTGTGGATGGATGTATTTCTGAATGTGATGTATGTGATAATTGTGATGGATTAGACCTAAATTACATAGAAATTGGATTAATTAATAACTTGAGCTAAAATTAAAATTTAAAAATTGATTGAGGCCCATTTGTATGTAATTAAAGGGATAGTTGGATAATCAAAAATAATAAAATATAAAACACAAACGGAGGCTGATCGCAAGGTCGGGTAGATCATTCAAAAGCCCATAACCAGTTTCCGAACCCAATATCTGAGGACGGCTACTGGGCTCCCTCCGCGGGATCCAGTTGCTGTAAAAGTGTTCTTGAATTTTCATCTGGGTGGCGACTCCATTCTCTGACCTAAGCCTATCAAGGCCCAAAGTTGTATTCTTAGTGGGCCCTGAGCCTGCACAGTACTGTGGCCATCGAATACTTGGGCGCACGCTGAACCCGGCCGCCTATAGTGGCGACTCCACTAGGGATATAGAAACTAATTCCAGTATTTTGTATTTTATTATTTTTGATTGTCTAATTATTCCTTCTGCATTCATTACACTATTTTCACATACTGTGCACACAGTCTCAATAACTCGATAATAGTTGTTGTTCTGCTGCCTGTATTTCACTCAAACCTGGTGGTAGGGTATACAGCTATTATCACTCACAGTAGAGTATGATTGAATACGTCGTTTGGACCCTTGAGTGGGGAGACGGAAAGAGAGTGTAAAGTTGTGGGAACCTTTAACCTTACCTAAGACTCAGCCCATATAGTGCCCTAGTAACTACCTTTAGGTTTTTCCTGAAATGCATGTGTTTTGATACTATATAGTAGTCTCATTCACAAAGCCCGAGCCCAATAATGACGGATCAGTTTAGATTGGGCTTATGTCCTACCGTTATGGCCCATTATGTTGGACTTTAGTTTTATTAATGAGATATGCTACTTATTTGAAACGTCTCGAGAGATCGGTTTTGTTATCTTCCGTTGATAATCAAAACTCAGACCATAAATCTTAGGACAAGAAATTCACTGTGAACACATGTGTGGAAGGAATAAGGTTGGAAGGCTTCATTATTGAGACCTATATATGTTTGTTATTTATGTATTGTAAAATCTTTGCATAAAAAAATAAAAATCACCTACATTTCATGCATACATGCCACTCATTTTATGTTCAAAATATATTTTTGCAGTCGAAAGTCTCTTATGCTTGGAAGCATGTCAAGAATAATTTGATCCCCTAATATCGAGAATCCCCCTAGTCAATTGAGACCACATCATAAGGAAAATAGAATATCAGGACCCTCCAATTTTGATATAGAATCCCTCATGTAAGAAATTCTGAAGAAATTCAGGGATAAGGTGCGATAAATGTGCAGAGATGTGTTTATTGAGATATTTAAAAATAGGCCCATGGATGAAGAAGACTCTGAAACCAGAACCATAGTTGGTGAACCATATAAAGGAAAACTAAAAGTAGCAGAGGATTCAACTGAATCAAAATGGGAGAAAGATATGAGAAGGCAGATGGGTTAGCTGCAAAATGCAATAAAGAAGCTTAGATTAAATCATGATTTCGCTGACCTGGATTTGGAGAAAGATGAACCACTGCCCCCGAAGTTCCAATTTCTAAACATTGATGAGTGTGAAAAACACATGTTTTAAGCACTTCATTCTATTGCATTTTAGTTTCTTTTAGTTGCATTAGTTAGTTACTTTGTAGTTAATTTAGTTAGTTTAATTGTTTTGTTTTAATTAATAGTATTTATTTGTTTTTAGATAATTCTTTTATGTTTTTATGTTTTAGGATGCAATTGGATGAAGATAGGATCAATTCTGGAAAATTGGATAGGCTAAGGACTCAAGATAAAGCCTTATCTACGTTGGGATGCATGAGGACATGTTTAGAGCCAAATGAAGATTGTAA
>CATIWO010113892.1:0-15140 GCA_949673435.1 Macaranga tanarius | reverse complement strand
TTACAATATTATATTATTTTTAAAATTAGGCTATTTTGCAATAAATATTTGAAGAATAAAATAATTTTATTAATAATTTTATTTTTTATTATAAAATATAATTAATTTAAGATAAAATAGAAAATTTTTATTATATTTTACCTTAAATTAATTATATTTTATTATAACAATTAAAATATGTTCATTTATTTTATTATTCAAATATTTCTTATAAAATTGTCTAATTTAAATATGAAGTTTATTTAATTAGTTTTCATTATCATTGTTAATATAACTAATAATTTAAGAAAAATATATTTTTAATTTTACTTTTAAAAATTATTTTAGTGAGTTATGTAGTAATTATGAAAGTTGAATATAATAGAATAAGTTATAGATAAAAATAAAAATATTATTTATTTAAAATATCAAAAATAATATTTTTAAAAATTTTTTAGGACTGAAATGTTAAAAAAAAGTTTGATTTTGAGGGTTGACTAATGGAAAACTGTTTTGACTAATGGACAGGACTAACGGAAAGGTTTTTAAAAATTTATAGAATTTTATTGTAAAAAACTTTTCTTATAAGTTTTAATTGAAAAAATGATATAATTTATAGGACTAACACATTGTTATCCCATTAAAATTAGTATAAATAGTGAAATCTGACTTTTTATACGTGAAGAGTCAAATCGATCTTATTTTATATTTACAGACTAAAAAGTTTTAGACTTGTGTTTCGTGAGGTGTTTTTTTTATCAGTTATTAATAGACTCTTATAATAAAATGTCTGAAAAAAAAAAAAAAAAAAAAAAAAATCTTTCAAATTTTTTAAAGTTCAGTGAGCATCTTTTTATAATAAAAAAAATATTTTTATCAAATTATTAAATGTAAAAAATAAAATTTTTATTTGAATTCAATAAATTTTCACTATCAATTTTACTTTTTTTTTTTCATAAAATGTAAAAAACTATAATTTTTTGCTTTTTTTTTTTTGTCATTTATATTTCAACCGGTAAAAGAGGTAGAATTTGATTCTGTTAAGCGTATACAAAAACTATAATTAAGCGTATACAAATTTATACTTCATTTATTAAAACTTGCAGAAGGGGTAGAATTTGATTCTGTTAAGTGTGCAGTCAAATCAAGTTTTATTTTATGTTTAAAAATTTTTTAAAAATAATCTACTGGACTATGTAAAAAAAAAAAAATCAAATACGCTCCTATTTTATTCATAGATTTTTTTAAACAAAAAGTTAGACATATAAAAAGCCTTTTAGAGATAGTTTGAGCTATTTATGATTTTTTTAAAAATTTAGAATAACTTTTATTTTTAAAAATTTCAAAAAAAAAATAATATTTAAACCAAGCTGAACCAATTAAAAAATTACTCTTAACATAATTACCACTAAAATCTAAAAAAACATGATCTCCAATTTTCATTTTCAACTTTAAAAATTTTTTAAATTTTCTAATTGTCCCAACTCGGTCCTACACAACCTTTATAAAACCTTATCGTATTTATTGTTTTTTTTCCCTTTTATTTCTTGTTTAATTTTCCAAATTGTAAAAGCAGTATGATATTAAAAGTGAGAAACAAATGAATAATAGCATCACATCATCATAGCAAAGAAGTATAATAACAAGAAATCACACTCATAAATCCAAAGGCTGCAATCAAAAATCCCAAATTAGGAATGGAAATTGATAGCATTGCAAGTTGGCAACCAAACTTAAACTTATTATTATTATTATTTTGGATTTTTTAAAATCTTTTTAACTTAGATCTTCCATGAAGATCAAACAGCTAATTCCACATCTAATTTTGATATCCTGTTAGGGAAGGAATGACTTACCATATACATAGACAATATAGTTGACTCCTAGCTGCAGAGATATACAATTATATAGTCATTCCCTAAGAGGTGGCAGTATAAGAAAAGAAAATCAAAGGAACATCAGAGGAAGATGCAGTCACGAATCCGATCTCTCTTACGACGTTTCTTTCCTTCCTTGGAGTGGTTGCTATGATAATTGCTCTCTTTAGTACTTCTTGCTCGTCTTCTGTGTATACAATAATCACATTATCAGCTTCTCTTTGGCCACGCGCAAGAAATTCTTAACTAAATAATATTCTTAATTTTTTCCTTTATTTTTTATATTCTATACTTCTGTATTAGACACAAAAATATGGAATAATACATAGCCATGAACCATGAACATCCGCACAAAACAGAAACTGTAAATTTTTATCACTTATTATGCACCATTGAAAACCTTGCTAATTTTTGCCTATAGTCCTCCAATATGTATGCTGCCTTATTTACTAGCAGTACAAACAGGCCTTTCCAAATTTAAGGTTTTTACCTCGTTTGACCCAATTTCCCTTTGTGTTTTCGCTTTTAAAAAAAAATAACCCTTTGTGTTTTCGCTTTTAAAAAAAAAATAAACTTCCCCTTTCGACCTACGCGGCCTGCTAAGGCAAGATAAAGTAAACGCGGAACTTGAGAAATTTTCAGAAAAAAAAAAGCCTGATCATGTTTCCAAAAATCTCATACTTGGACAACACAGAAGAGCATAAAGCGAGACAAAATTCTTTATTCAAAAACCTCCCACTTGTACAAAGACCTGGAAAAAGGATTCCACGACAAAATAGTTCATAAAATAAAATTCGGGTTTGAAAGATTTCTAAAGCCCTGCCTCCAGATATGGGCCACAAAATATTTCAAACTTTCATAAGAACGGTCCATACCTGACACTTCCACGATTTTGCATTTCTAACTTTCAAATTAATAGAAGCAAACCCGGTTGGCGTTAAGATTGACGTTATATTAATTCAATACTCAATATACCAGTTTTAATCAACCATAGACCTCACGGAAACTAACAAATTGAATAGTCCATTTTCTTGTCATTTTCTTGCCCCTTAGCCCCAGCATTCAGAGGCAATGCTGTCTATTTTTCAATTCATCAGCCAAACCCTAGACCTATGGCTTGAAAAGTCAAAAGTTTGATTAGCCCAACTAAACACCAAATAATATCATATCCTATATCATAAGTCCCTCATCACAAGCCCTTCTTCAAATCTAGAATCGCAGGCTCAAAGAAGGACCTATTATCTATCTCAGACGCAAAAATAATACTAAACAACAAAGGCGGATTGAGTTCTCATAAACCTAAAAATACTTGCCACAGTAATGACAAAAATAACAAAGATTATAGAAAAAGTACCAAGGCCAGATCACACCAATTTTTCTCAAACAGCAATAAAGCAGATTTTGAGATAAATGAAACCTAAAAATATTTGAAATAGTAATAGTAAAATCAATATTGGAGATACATAGAAGTCTTGGGTGTTGAGGCCGACTCGCGCCAATTTTTCTCAAATTTATTGGAATTTAGAAGATAAAATATCTTAGTAAATGCTTGCCAGTGTAAATAAGCATTTACTCCAAGGGGTAGGGGAGCAGAGAGAGAGAGGAGCAACGCCGAGCAGACAACTAGACTCACTGCAATGACAACTGGCTCTTTACAACTCCCCCATACAGCAAGCAAACAATTCATGCAAACATAAGAAAGGTGACAAAAGAAAGGTGACAAACTCAGAAAGAGACTCTGAAATTTATATTGACAAAATTAATCATCCATAAACAAAAACATCCGATAGCCCAATTGTTCTAGGTTCATAATTCCAAAGGTAGAAAGAAAAGACCAACGATAGAAGAGAGGAGCTAACAAGCCAACTACAAAACAAGAAACAGAGCAAACAAGTAGATAGTAATGAAAAGTACCACGAAATAATGCAATCAAGAAAAACAGACAACCCAACCAAAGCTAATAACACCAAATGAAGATGTCCTAAAGGGAAATAGATGTCTCATCAAACTTATCTGCCCTGTTTCCCTTTTTCTTTTTATGTTTGAAATTTTAGTTATAATTGAGTGTTCCTCACTTGGCCATCATGACTTTGACAAACTCCTCATAGTTGATCTGACCATCACCATCCACATCAGCTTCACGGATCATCTCATCAACCTCCTCATCAGTCAGCTTCTCACCAAGATTTGTCATGACATGGCGGAGCTCAGCAGCAGAAATAAAGCCATTCTGATCCTTGTCAAAAACCCGGAAAGCTTCCTTGAGCTCCTCCTCAGAATCAGTGTCCTTCATCTTGCGGGCCATCAGATTAAGAAATTCAGGAAAATCAATAGTTCCATTCCCATCAGCATCAACTTCATTTATCATATCCTGGAGCTCTGCTTCAGTTGGGTTCTGTCCCAACGAACGCATCACAGTCCCAAGTTCCTTAGTAGTGATGCAGCCTGCATAAGAATAACAATAATAATGAAAGTGTGCACACACAATTGAATATACACTAGTTAGCAACGCAAATTACCAAGAATAGCTGGCAAAAATATCAGAGAATAAGACTATCTTGTATGTATAATACACAAAATAACATCAACGCAACCTTCATGATTATATTGAAACAACACCACAACTAGTTTATATAAGGCCACAATGCACAAAAAAGACGTCAACCATCTCCAGCAAAAAGCCCACCAAACACCCAATCATTCATTATAACAGCATCAGCAAGAAAATATGATAATTTCATGAAATTATACAAACAACTGAGATACACATATATAAATCATTCAAACTAACAACAGACATCTATATTTCTTATGACAGAGCGTGCATCCTTGAACCCCAATCTTAAGGTTTCAAACAGAATGAGCGGACAGGCAAGTGGGGCCTCTGATTAAGAGCTTTCTAACACACAAAACTTAATCAATCGCAACGAAATCTCAACAAGTAAGACAAAAGGAGATTTCACGCATACAGGTTACAGTCTTCAAAAGGTGATTTAATGATACAAGACTATCAAAATAGAAATCGGTCTCCAGATCCATCATTTTTTTACCAACAAAATGATCCAGACAAACCCTAGAGCCAAATCGATGATAATCCCCAAACATAATAGAAATTCACATCCATATATTCAATCCATTATGATCTAGCCTTTCACGATTCTTTTAATTAAAAGCAAAAAAAGAAAGCAATTATCAAAAAGATTATACAAAAATAAAGAACAGATCATAAAAAGAAATCGTCACAAAAATCACCACAAAACCAAAGATCGAGGGCAAAAACAAAAACACAGACAAAATCGCTATGAAGATAAACAAAAACAACAATTGAAAAAAAAAATCACGGCAACAACAGAGAAACAGATCTTAGATCTGATAAAAACAAAGGGGAAGAGAAAAGAAAAAGGAGATCTAAAGAAAGAGACCATCGCCGTCCTTGTCGAAGAGGCTGAAGGCTTCCTTAAACTCAGAGATCTGATCGTCGGTAAGCTGATCGGCCATTTTTTGAGTGTTTGTTTGGAGAGAGAGGAAAATGAAATGAAAGAAAAATATCAGCTAGGGGAAGATATACGCTATGTTTTGATTTGATTTTCTGCTTCTCCCTTTACCCCAATTTCGAAATTAAATAGGCAAAGCAATGTGTGGGCTCCATCCAAAATGCATGTGGGCCATTCATCACTAGTCCATTGCTATATCCACTTAAGGCATCTGGTTCTCACTCACACCGCCCTCCAAGCTGTCCCTTTCTCCTTCTCCCAACGCTTTTTCTTTTTCTTTTTCTTTTTCTTTTTACTTTTCTTTTTCGATTACATTCCAAATAATAAATAAAGGTCTAGGTTGTCATTGAAATTTTACTAATTATTTATTAAAAATTGGATGATGTAATAATTTATTGATCATAAAAATTAAAATTAATTTTTTAATTATTTAATGTACAATTCAATTTTAATAAAAAAAATTTAATTATTTAATATGCAATTCAATTTTAATAAGAAAATATGAGATTTGATTTATTCTATATATAATTTAATTGAAACAAAAAAATTAATATGAAAAATTTATTTATTAATACATAATTTAATTAAATACAATAATTAAATTTAGTTAATATTAAAAATTTAAATATAAAAAATATTTGGAATTCATTTACATTAAGAAATGATCACATTTGAATTCAAAAAGAAAATAAGGACAAAAGCTAGTTATTATAAACTAATTCAAACGAAAAAAAATAAACTTAATTAGAATAAAAAATAAATATAAAAATATATGAAACTCAATTATAATAAGAAAAAATGAAGTTTGAAACCAATATGAAAAGAACGAACAGAAAAACTAATTATTTGATATATAATTTAATTGAAATTAAATAGTAAATATTAAAAATCTGAAATCATTGGATAATATAATAAATATTAATTATAAATATAAAAATTATTTTTAAACATTTAATGTGCAATTCAATTCTAATATAAAAAGATTAGATTTCATTCTAATAAATAAAAATAAATTTTAAATTATTTAATACGCAATTTAATTTCATGAAGAAAATATGATATTTGATTTTATTTTGACTGAAATAAGAAAAAAATTGCTATTTATTATATAGTTTAATTAAAATAAAACAAATAAATTTAACATTATATATCTGTAATATATATAAATGTACAAAGAGAGACATGCAAATTTAAAAAAAGGTCTTTAATATTTATTATATAAAGTCGAATAATTTAGTAATTTATTAATTAAAATTATTATTGCAATTTAATTTAAATTGCATTCCTATTTTAATTAGGTTTGTAAACATGTAAATTTGCATAAATTATTTTTAGACCAAAAAAAAATTTTCGGTCTAATAAATAATTTAATTGGGCTAAGTACATATTTTAGTCTGATAAATTTATAAAAAATTTTGGACCAATCAAATATTTTGATTTATTATCTTAATTAAATTATTTTAATGACCAATCAAATTATTTCAAACATGTCATTAAGATAATGATAAATAGATAATAATTAAAATTATTATTTATTTAAATAATTATGTAATTAAACTAATCAAATTACATCAAAGGTAGTTAAAATCAATCATACCACTAGAGTTATGAAATTTCATAACATCTATACTACCTCTAAAAGATGCCTATAAATAGAGGTGTCTCCCATACTTCAAATCATTAACAACATAAGCATTGAAGCTCTGCCAAAATTACAACTCAAATTCTCTACAAGATCATCAAGGTGTTCTTCAAATTTTACAAGATCATCAAGGTGATTTTAAAATTTCTACAAGATAGTCAATGAGCTCTTCAAGTTTTACAAGATCATCAAGGTATTCTTCATCAAATTGTTTCAAGATCAAGCTACAAAGCCCTTGCAGCGCGTAGTTGTTGCGAGATTCGAATCAGAAGATCCATATTCTTTGTAAATAAGAATATTATTAGAGATTGTACTCCACTTTTCAAATTTTAATAAATTTTTTAATTTGTTCCTTGAATTTTCTTTGTATGTTTTTTCATACACAAAATTTATGTGTATAAATTTCTGGCATACCCAGTGAGACTATCTATACCTCTCATCTTTTATTTGCAAATCAATTATTTGAAGAAGATGATACAACAAAACAAAAGGCAAAAGAGCTACCTCTCAAAGAAGTGCGACTTTCGTCGTCGAGCTGTTCAACTCAAAAAACTCATCAAAGAGGTTGTCAAAGATCAAGTGGAGACTCTAGCTCAATTCTCTTATACGTATACTAAACCATAAACATAAATGATTGATATATTAAAGATGTCTCCAAATTATCAACTGTCAAAGTTTCAACAATTTGATGGTAAGGGCAATCCAAGACAACATATTACTCACTTTATTGAAACTTGCAACAATGCTGGCACGAATGGTGATTTGCTCATTAAGCAATTTATTTGATCATTGAAGAGTAATGCCTTTGATTGGTACACAAACATAAAATCCTAGCTCAATAGATAGTTGGGAGCAATTAGAACGAGAATTCCTTAATTATTTCTATAGCACTCACTACATAGTCAGTATGATTGAACTTACTACTACTTGCAAATGGAAAGATGAGCCTTTCATTGATTACATCTAAAAGTGGAGAAGTCTTAGTTTGAATTATAAAGATTGACTTTTTGAGTCATCCGCCATTGAGATGTGCATCAAAGGCAAAAAGTAGGGTCTGTCCTATATTCTTCAATGAGTAAAACGAAGTACTTTTGAAGAGTTAGCTACCCGCTCTCATGATATGGAGCTTAGTATTTCAAATGCTAAAAATCAAAGTATTACTATAAAAGATCTAAATAGGAGTAAAGACAAGCAAGAGGTATGCAAAACTACTAAGATAAATGTAAAGTTTAAAAGCAAGACATCTTTGACAACAAGTTTAATGCATGTTAAAATAAATTTTAAATCTATAAAGAAGAAGGAGATAAAGCCTACTACCGCTACTCAATCACAAGAAAAAAAGAAGATTTCTTTGAAAGAAAGATAAAAGAAGAAGTACCCTTTTGCTGACTCTAATGTTTCAAGAATATTCGATGAATTACTTGAAGCCAATCTTATTGACCTCTCATTGATGAAGCGTCCTGGTGAAGCTAATCAAGTTAATGATCTAACTTACTACAAGTATCATCGTTTGTTTAGTCATCTAGTAGAAAAATGCTTTATCTTCAAGGATAAAATAATGGAGTTACAAAAAAAAGGAGAAATTACCTTTGATGAAGAAGAGGCCAATGAAAATATTACTAGCATTGCAAATTCTAGTGATTGCATGACATCCTTAAGTTTAGTGATAAGTTTTGAATCATTTGATCTAATAAATATTGAATTTTCTTCTTCTACGCAAAGAGCAATAATGCATCAAAATATATCACAATCAAACATATAATCTACTGTTGGGGGCATTATTCCAAGGTATAAACCTGATGATGAGTGGTGGATTCTTGTTACTCACAAATGGGGTAGAAAGAAGAATGTTTTTAACTCAAAGCTAGTCCTAAAGAGAGTAAGAATCATGAAAGCACTTTTATAAACTTCAAAAATAGCAAACCAAAAGAAGTATAAGTTTATAAATTTGAGAAAAGCTTTACTGCCTCTTGAGATGAAAAGTATTTTTCAAAAGGTTAAATGACCTATCACTTTGGCTGAATACATGCCAAAGGATTTTAGAGGAGCTTTAAATGCACTTTCACATCACCAAATTAAAAGAAAGAATAAGACAAATGCTCAAAAAAATAAGATAAATTCTCATTATGATGCTTATAATGGATGTATAGACAAAATCACTTTCACTAGTAATGATTTGTTGCTTGGGCCAAAGTTTCACAATTAACCATTGTTCATTACAGGGTTCATTCGAGAATAAAATACTAAAAGAATTCTGGTGGATAATGGATTAGCTGTCAATATAATACCACTAAGGATAATGAAGTAACTTGGCATACCTATGGATGACTTACTGTAAAGTTGATTGATGATTTAAGGATTTAATCAAGGCGGTCAAAGAGCTCTTGGTAAAATTCATCTTGATTTATATATAGATGGCATGGAATCGAGTGCTCTAGTACACGTCATTGATGCAAGAACAACTTATAACATATTATTAGGGCATCCTTGGATTCATGAAAATATGGTGATTCCATCTATGTCTCATTAATACTTCAAATTTTACAAAAATAGTGAAGTAATAAAAGTTGTGGCAGATACTAATCCATTCAATGAAGTAGAATTGCACTATGCAGATACTAATTTTTACTTTGAGGTAACAATAGATGATGAAGTACAAGTTAAAGATGATTTATAAAATTTGTCTAATGAAGAACTTAGCAAAAAGGGAAAAAAGCCATTCAATAAAGCTCATTCATCCTCAACTGAAGGTGCCGAGGAGAAGAATAATGCCCAAAAATAGCAAATGGCTTATAAACCTCGACACATTCCAGTGATAAAGAGGGTGGAAAGGCAATGTTCTTTTAAAAGTTAAGATAATAATATTGTGAAGGAACTAAAAGATTTGATCCTTCCTATCATAAATCTTATAGTGAAAAAAGAAATTCAAGAACTATTAAAAGGGTTTGTAAAACCTTCGTAAGAATCAGTAGTGAAACATGGAGTTCTTCCCATCAAATACATAAATGGCTTCAATCCTAATGCCTACAAGTTGTTAGCTAAGGTAGGATTTAGCCAACAAGGTATTACATAAGGATAAGAAAAATCTTAACATGATATAAGCCTTTCCAATAAAATTTGAAAAGTTTAGAAGCAAAAGGAAGTGAATCCTCAAAACTCCAAAAAGGGTAATAGATACTAACCTCCAAATCCTTTGCACTTAAAGATTCATAAAAGCACTTCTAACTATATTATTATTAAAGATAAAGCAAATAATTCTTCTGAGGTTAAGTCTTCAGTTTTTGATAGATTGGGAGTTCATTCGAGTCATGTTTCAATATTTAATCGCATTAGAACATAAAGCAATAATAATTCTAAAGGCAAGCGTGTTTTTGCTAAAGATAGACTTGGAGTTTTGATAAACAAAACATTTTAAGAAGATTAAAAATAAATCTTCCTTATTGAGTGTACAAAAAGAGATTGAAATTAAAGTTCCCTTACACATGATCTATCAAACTAAATGGGTTGTTACAATTGGTGAAATACTTAAAGCAAAGCAGTAAACTATGGTAATAACTAGTTCAACGCCTCATCAAGAGAAAGAGGAGGAAATTGACATAATGCCATCATATTATGTCACTATAAGTGATGATGATCATGAAAAGCCAATGATATAGGAAGATGCAAAAGAAGCTCTACTAAATTTTGAAGAAGGAAACAAAGTAATAGTCAATGAGTTAAAAGAAATTAACTTGGGAAATGTTGAAGATCCTCGACCAATTTGCTTGATTACAAATTTATCTCAAGAAAAAAAAGATACATATAAGCAACTCATGGTTGAATACAAAGATTTCTTCGCATGGTCATACAAAGAGATGCATAGATTAGATCCAAAGATGGCAGTCTATCGTTTGGCAATAAAAAAAGGGTAAATGAAGTTAAGCAACCTCAAAGGTGCTTTCGACCTGAGTTGCTTCCTAAAATTAAAGTTGAAGTCAATAAACTTATAGATGCTGGTTTCATTGAAGAAGTTAAGTATCCAAAATGGATTTTAAATATTGTTCTGGTGAGAATGAAGAATGGCCAAATTTGAGTCTGTGTTGATTTTCAAGATCTTAACAATGCTTGCCCTAAAGATGATTTTTCATTGCCTATCACAGAGATCATGATTAATGCTACTACTGGCTATAAAAGATTATCTTTTCTTGATAAATCATCAAGGTATAACTGAATTCCAATGGTAGTACAATATGTAAAGGCAACTGCTTTTTGAATACCAAAAGGGATTTATTGCTATAAAGTTATGACTTTTTGTCCAGGGGCAATATACCAAAGAGTGATGCAAATGATTTTTGATGATATGCACTATAAGAATGTTGAATACTATATAGATGACTTAGTTGTAAAGTTTAAAAAGGCTAATGGTCATTTACAAGATCTTTGATAAGTGTTTGAGCGCCTTTGAAAATATCAACTCAAGATGAATCACTCAAATGCGCCTTTAGAGTTTCTTCAGGTAAAGTTTTGGGTTTTATGGTACAACATTGATGCATTAGCATTGATCAATCAAAATTGATATTATCCTTAAGATGCCAGAATGAAGAAACATCTATAAGCTCAAAAGTTTGCAAGGAAAATTGGTATATATTAGAAGATTTATTTCGAATTTAGTAGGAATATGTCAACCTTTTAGCCGCTTGATGAAAAAAGATGTTCCATTAGAATGGGATGAAGTATGTAACAATTTTTTTAAAAGCATTAAAATATATCTTTTGAGTCCTCATGTTCTAAAAGCTCCAATTTTAGGACAATCTCTCATTCTTTATATATCTGCACAAGAGCGATCATTGGGAGTGTTACTAGCTCAAAAGAATGATGAAGGAAAAGAGAATGCACTCTACTATCTTAGTAGAATATTAAATAGTGTAGAGCTAAATTACTCATCAATTCAGAAGATGTGCTCAACTTTAATGTTTGCAATAAAAAAGTTAAGGCATTATTTGCAAACTCATTTTGTCCATTTTATCTTTTGAGCAGATCTTATTAAATACATTATATCAAGGCCAATTTTTTTGGGAAGATTTGCTAAATAGGCTCTTTTATTGTAAGAATTTGAGATTATTTATGTCTCTCAAAAGGCAGTAAAAGGCTAAGCCCTTGCAAATTTTCTTACTGATCATTTAATTCCTGATGATTGGAAATTTTTTGAAGGTCTTCTAGATGAAAGGGTTTTCTTTATAAAGCTTCCAAGTCCTTGGCAAATATTCTTCGATGGAGCAGCTAAATGTAATGGTGCAGGAGTTTAAGTAGTTTTTGTTAGCCCATAAGATGAAGTTTTACCTTTTACGTTCAATTTAAAGAAACTTTGCTCCAATAATATAGTAGAGTATCAAGATTTGATCTTTGGATTGGAAATGGCAATTAATATGAAGATTCCAAATCTCAAGATTTTTGGAGATTCTACGTTAAACATCAATCAACTTCTTATGGTTTATGAAGTGAAGAAAATTGAGTTATTGCCATATTTCAAATATGCCTTAAAGTTACTCACTCAATTTGATACCTTCTCAATCGAGTATGTGTTAATGTAGATGTGCTCTAGGGCCATTATTGTATGTAGACATTGTATATGTATCCCTATGGTAATAAAATATTCATTTAAATTAAAGTGTTTGTTTATTTGAATGTTTACCCTTAGTATAATATTAGATAAGTTTGTTATTAAGAGTTGATAATATGAGTGACAAACTTATTTAGTACATATACTATGAATATTCGTAGTCATTGGATTAATATATGGGTAGTGTTAATCACTAGACTATCACCTCTGTCTATTTTTCTTAATCGGTATATGATATCAATAGCGGGAGGTAGTAAGTCTCATAGTACTTGATATAAGATATCATAATAGACATGTGGATACTCATGTGATGAGTGGATTGAACTGTGATGTTAGATTTGTGATTGCATGGATATTCACTTAAGTCAACAATCACAATCTTGGACATAATGGTACATATGGTCCTTTGACCTGAGGCAACACAGTTATCCACATATGGTTAGTTAAAGTTTATTACTGCTTATATACCTGTGCTAGCCATGTGTGGGTATATGGTATGTGGTGGTTCTAGTTAGTTATATGTAGGGATGAGTAATCGGCCAAGATGGAATTCATTACCTGGAGTGAACCGGGATAAGATCCTATGCTATCTAAGTTATTTTTGATGAATAATTACATGGCCAGGTCAAACTCGACTTACCCAAAAAGAGTTTTAGTACTAGGAAAGAGTTTCTAGTAGTAGTCGTATTTTATCAAGAATCAAACTTAAGATGAGGTCATATGATTGAGGTAATTAGAGTTTGACTAAACCATGACTCTAGCCAATATCGGGATCATGTAATGAAAGGACATTTAGTGCACAGTAATTGTGTTTTGTGGTTCTTGTGGATCTACATAAAGCATTCATTTCTAATTGGGTAGTCATGACATCTATATTAGGGGTCACTCACGACTTATGGGAACTAAATGTGATTAATTGGGATTTTCACATTTAGTTTGGAAAGGTGTTTCCATAATATTAAGTGTTAATATTATTTCTCATTGCCATTTAGACTTAAACCTAGTAAGTCACACACACAAAGGTTGCACTTGTGAAGATTAATATTAATTTGATTAATAATTAAAGAGTTTAATTAATTAATTAAATTAATTGAATTGGATTTTCCCGTATGCAGGGATCTAGCATATTCTGAAATCTAAATTCAAAGATCGGGACTTAATTGTAATTAAACAAATATTAATTTGGACTTAATTTAATATGTGATATTAAGTTCAAGGACTAGATTAATATTTGCCTCCTAATGCATTTCTATATGGGCCATGAGATGGACCTTGTATATTAGTAAAGATGGACTTGATATGGACTTATTTATGGGCTTTATTTAAAGAGTTTGAATTAGCCCAAAAGTTGTCTTATGGTATGGAGTGGGCCTTCTCTAAGTGTAGAGAAACCCATATACTCATAACCTTAGCCCATATCCATTAAGAGTTAATGATATCAAGGCTAAGGTTATCCATATAACCAAACACCACCCACTCACTTACAAACCAAATCCATGCATATAGATGGAGTATAAAATACTTAGTCTATCAAATACATGTAGCTTGAGTGTGAGACACTCAAGCTATAGCATTGCATGTGACTTGAGTGTGAGACACTCAAGTTGTTATTATTATTATTATTATTATTATTATTAGTATATTTGTTTTGTTTAAGTTAGTGGAGAGTGTAGAGACAACACACTTATGCCATTTTCATATTTAAGAGCTAATTTGATATTCTTACAAAAGAGACAAAAAGGCTAGAGAGTATCTTCTTATTTCTTCTTCTTCTTCTTCTTCTTCTTCAAGTGTAGAGAATTCAAATATACACAAGTGTTGTGTACTTTCTACTAAGAGCCATTGGTATACAAGAGTTGTACTACTTTAGGTCCATCATCCATTAAAGGTTGCTTCTTTGTTCTATACATCCAAGCTTGGAGAGGTTCTTGCAAGAACCTTAGGTCTAAATGAAGGAAAGTGTGTGTAGAAGAACAATGAAAATGCGGAATTTAAAAATTTTCATTGCATGCAACATTTGCATCAAACACAAAATACTTTCATGCCCATAGATCATATCACATGCACTCTTACATAGCTAAACATGCATAATGACCAATATACAATCAACATGTCAACCAAGTCATGCTTTCAAAAACAAGACCTAGCAACTAAGAGATATAGTAACACTTACATAACTCCTTAGTTGGTAGCACGCTCGTTAAGCTTTGGTTGGTGTTGATCTACAAGCTCCAAGCTCGCCAATTGTGAAGCCTCTAGCTTGATACACACAGGTTGGCAAGGAAGACCTCCAAGGATGGTGATGTTCAAGCCACAAGCCTCTCCTTTGTTGACCCAAAGTGCTTACAAGAACTTCCACCAAACGAAGATGTGTAGGACAATAAAGTAACCTTCAATAGATGATGGACTATTAGAAAGAACACAACCCTTGTGTTTAGTTTGATATATTTACCTTTGAAGAAGAAGAAGGAAGAAGACTCACTCAATCCCTTTTCTCTCTTTTTTTTTGGTTGATATCAAATTCTCTCTAACTTGTGCAAATGAAGTTA
>CATIWO010113883.1:0-20187 GCA_949673435.1 Macaranga tanarius | reverse complement strand
GAACCGCATCTGTTGTTTTCTTATATGGAATGGAATGCACTATTTTAGAAAACTGATCAACTACAACAAAGATGGAATCATTACCTCGCTGTGTGCGTGGTAATCCAAGCATAAAGTCCATGCTAACATCCACCCAAGGCTGTTTAGGAATGGGTAATGGCATGTACAATCCCGTATTTATTGCAGTCCCCTTGGATACTTGATATACCCGACACCTTTGCACCAATTTCTCCACCTCTTTGCGAATACTAGGCCAAAAATAAGCAGCCTGAACCAATTGTAAAGTCCTGTCATGCCCTACATGTCCCTCACCATGCAGTTCTTTAATTATCTTCAAACGCGGGCTACAATCTAGAACACATAGCTGATTCTCCTTAAATAGAAATCCATCATGCAACACGAAATCTATTTTTTCTCCCATTCGAACCCTTGCCAAAACATTAGAAAAATATGGATATGTCTTAAACAATTCAGCAAAGGACTCAAAACTAGGTACCTCTATGCATCAACCACTCTGTTTGTAACACCAGCCTTATGTTTCACCACAAAAGTAAACCGCTGTAAATAAGCTATCCAACTCGCATGCTTAGTAGAAACCTTATCCTGCCGGTGTAAATGCTTCAACGCCTCATGATCTGTGTACAGAATAAATTCCTTCTGAAACAGATAGTGACGCCAATGCTTAATAGTCTGCACTACAGCATAAAATTCAATATCATAAGTACTATAACGTAGTCTGGCACGTGATAATTTCTCACTAAAGTATGCCACCGGTTTGCTGTTCTGACTCAAAACTGCCCCAATCCCCACATTCAAAGCATCTGAATGCAACTCAAAAGGTTGATGAAAATCTGGCAGCACTAAAATGGGTGCTGTAGTAAGGCATGTTTTGATTAACTCAAATGCCTTTGTAGCCTCATCTGTTAACTCAAACTTACCCTCATTTCTCATACAATCAGTAATAGGCGCCATAATGCTACTAAAATACATAATAAAACACCTATAAAATAAAGCCAACCCACGAAAACTCCTAACTTTTGTAAGGGTGTTGGGTCGTGGCTAATTTTTCACTACTGCCACTTTGGACTCATCCACCTGCAGCCCCTTACCCAAAACCATATAACCAAGAAATAACACCCTAGGAGTTAAAAACACACACTTCTTAACTGCAATATAGAATCTCTCCCTACGTAATACATCAATAACCTCTTGCAACTGACTCAAATGCTCATCTGGGTTAGCACTGTATACCAAAATATTATCAAAATACACGATAATGCACTTACCAATCAAAGGCTGTAAAACCTGATTCATGATATGCATAAAAGTGCTAGGTGCATTTGATAGCCCAAATGGCATAACCAGCCATTCATACAAGCCCTCCCTTATTTTAAAGGTTGTTTTCCACTCATCTCCAGCTCTAATCTGAATTTGATGATACCCACTCTTCAAATCCAGTTTAGTAAAAATCATAGCCCCACTAAGCTGATTAAGTAAATCATCCAATCTAGGAATAGAAAAATGATACCTGACAGTTATTTTGTTAATAGCCCGACTGTCTGTGCACATCCGCCAGGAACCATCCTCTTTAGCGTCAAAAGGGCTGATACACGCAAGGGCTTAGACTCTCCCGAATAAACCCTTTCACTAATAGCTCCTCCACTTGCCTCCTCAATTCTTCGTGCTCACTAGGAATCATCCTATAGTGAGGTCGATTCGGTAAGGTTGCACCAGGCTCAAGGTCAATCTGATGCTGAATGTCTCACATTGGAGGTAATTCATTAGGTAATTCTACTGGAAACAAATCAACAAACTCCTCCATAAGTGGTAATGCTGCCTCAGGTATGGCCTCTTCTTGATCTACCACCTTCCCGTGCAGGACATACACAATTTTAATTTCCTATACAACCCCCTCAAATTACGCCAGGGTCAACAAATTCACATGGCCCTTGCTATCTTCTCTTAACTGCTTGGACTGTCCACACTTCTTATTGGGTACTAACACAATTTTGACATCCCCAAACATAAAACTGTAAGTGTTAGTCTTCCCATTATAAGTCACCTCTCTATCAAACTGCCAAAGTCGTCCCAACAGCAAATGGCAGGCATCCATGGTCACAACATCACACCAAACTTCATCCCGATATTTTGCCCCAATTGAGAATGAAACTAGAGCACGTTTGGATACTGTCACCTCGCCCCCTTATTTCAACCATACCAACTTATATGGCTTTGGATGTTTTTCAGTCACAATCCCCAATTTTTGAACTGCCTCCCCTGAAATTAAATTTTCACAACTACCAGCATCAATCACAAATCTACACACCTTGCCCTTAATGGTACAGGTTGACTGGAAAATATTACTTCGTAGCCAATCATTATCAACAGCCCTCGGGGTGAGGTAGGATCTCCTTACCACCAAAGCAGTCCCCACATCACCAATTACAAGCTCCTCATTAACTGCCTCTGGATCAAATACTGGATCACCATCCACCAAGGCATCTTCATCCTCATCGCATTCGTTTGTCTCAGCAAATATCACCTTATTTCCAGCCCGTTTGCATTCTGCCTATCTGTGTCCAATCTCACTACAAGCAAAACACTTAATGCCACTACTTGGACTAGCCCTTTTCATACTATTCGGTGCTGATCCAGCTCTACTTGTAGTCCCTGTATTATTTCCCCTACGTTACTACCCCCACTACTAGTGTTCCCATAGTTAGGCTGCATATAACCACCACGATGCCTCTTTTCTAGCTGCAAAGCCCGTTGGTGCGCAATGAAAATAGAAAAAGGATCAAACATGTTGACTGCCTCCTTAATCTGTTCCTTTAAGCCCCCAATATACCGAGCTACCAATTGCTCTTCTGTCTCATACACCTCATTCCGAGCAATTAATTGGTAAAACTCAGTTGTATACTCATCAACAGAACGAGTTCCCTGCCTTAAATTTTGTAATTTTTGGTACAGTAAACGTTGATAATTGTAAGGCAGAAAGGCTGCTCGCATCTATTTCTTCATCTTCTCCTATGTTGTAATTCTAGATTTGCCCAAATGAACTCTGGTCTGTTTCACCCGCTGCCACCATGCCATAGCCCAATCTCTAAATCTAGTTACAACCAAGGGTACTCGTTTATTTTCTGGCACACCCTTAAAGTTTAGAACCTCTTCTACTGTAGCCAACCAATTAAGAAATTCTTCTGGTTGTAAGCCACCACGAAATTCAGGTATTTCAGTTCGCATACCTGTTTCCCAATGCCTTCTATCATCCTCTTCTGCATGTTGGCAATGATGTCTACGAGGCACATCATTATAGTCATCGATGTACTCATTATCATCATCGTTTCCTCCCGCAAAAGGGTTTCTACGTTCATTAAAATTAGGAATCCTCCCATGATTTGGATTCTTCCTATTTTGATTGACTAACAATTCGCCCATCCTCTCTATTAGGCGATCCATCAAGGTGTCCATTCGCTAATCTATCATCTGTTCGATCCATTGCTCGAATCGCTGCTCAATGCAACGTAGATCATCACACTCATAAACCTCCTCTACACGCTGTTGTGGTTATTGCTGCGCTGGCTGCATTCTGGGCGGCATAGCTTTGATACCAAACTGACGTAGCGGAAGTCTGTCAAAGGATAAATATTAACGATTATTTATTCACGCACGAATGCCAATCGAAAATCTTCTATAACCTGCAATTCTCAAATTCAGGGAATAGGCAACAAAATTCACAGAATTTTGGGGTAAACAAAATTTTAATTAATCAACAAAAACTGTCTTTAAAAAAAATTAAAAAAAAACTCTTAAATAGAAAACCCTAAACCAAATCATAATAGAAAAAGAAAATTATAAAAAAGTCCAAAAAAATACTAAAATGCATTTTTGAGGCCTAAATAATGGAATTTGGCCAAAAAATATAGGACATCATAAGAAAAGCTAGTGAGTTTCGATCCTTGGCCCATTTTTAATGAAATTGGGCTTTGAAATCACCAAAATCCGAAACTCCAAAGTTGCCCGTAATTATGAAAATGCCATTATCAAAAATTTTCAAATGTCTCCATAAAGGCACAAGCAACCTCATCTGCATCATGTGGCCATTCGAGTGGTAATTATATAAATGCGCATACGTATAAGATTGAAATTGAAAGGGGTAGAGAATCTCAAGAATGGCCATAGATATAAGAAAAATAAAAGAAAGAAAATAAAAGCTAAGGTGAGCTTGTGCATAACGTGTGAGATCAACTAACAAACATATTCATGCATTGTTGCATTATTTATGTATATAAAGTGTTGGATGTGGTTACTTGTAAGATTAATGAATTGTGAATGTGATGAATGATGGGGTGTAGATTTTGAGTTATGAACCCCATGTATCTATGATAGCACTGGCTAGATTGTTGTATAAGTTATGGTATTATGTATGAATATTGAATTGCTTGATTTATAGTAGAAGTGTGTTATCAGGTGAGCAACACGGGTAGAGACACGGGCGTATCTCGAACCATATTGCAAGACACGACTTGTTTGATTAGGACATGACTGTGTTTGAATGTGTAATTTTTGGTAGAGAAATACACGGACAAAGACACGAGCATATCCTTGGTCATGTATACATGCCGAATTATTGGCAGAGAAATATACGGGTAGAGACATGGTAAGTCATTGGCCGTGTTTGTTTATGATAATTTTGGTAGTGAAATATACGGGTTGGAACACAGCCGTGTTCCAGGCCGTGTAGTCTATTTTTAATTATTTTTATTTATTTCTCTTAATTAGTTCTTGAGAAGAACTACATATAACCTTGTATTGATAATTACTTATATATAAAGTATACTTGCATTGGAACATTTTGCTGCTCATTTTCTTAGTAAATTATTATGGACACGTGTATGTGATACCTGGAGGGTGCTACACATACTTACATACTTAACCACTTTACATCCATAGAGTGGTATGTGTATTCGGCCACAGGCAATGATTATACACACTCACCAACCCTATATCTATAAGGTAAATTATGCACCCGGCCCGTGGCAACGGTTATACACATTTTCCAGCTCACAATCTACAAGGTAAGATGTGTACCCAGCCCCAGACATCGGCTGTACCCATCTACCAATCCTGCCATGTCCCCGACATGAACTTACTATCTCCTAATTCCACATGCATTGATGCCCATCATAATATCAATCACTTATGAGTTACTATGTCCCGAACACAGTTTTACATCTCACACTTCTAGTATATTTTCAAATCTACTTATGTTTTTTATTAATCAAAACTCTATATTTACATTGTAAATCACATATATCATAAATTTGAGTTAAACACTGATCAGAAACAGCTCAAAATAGCATTTTAAACTACTAAGGCGCCACCTGACTACTTTTGAATCACATAGGCGCCGCCCTAATAGCTAATGAGGCGTCGCTTTGCACCATTGAGGCGTCGCCTGAACGACCCTATTTCACCGAGGCGCCGCCTTAAGGCTTATTGAGGCGTCGCCTTATCACTCACTAAGGCGTCATTTTATGGCTTCAAGTGGGCTGAGGCGTTGCCTTTGTGCACAGAGGCGCCGCCTGATCGCACCAGTAACGTTCAAAATTTTAAATTTTTCAACAGAAACTTAGTTTTTCAATCCAAATCAATCTAAAATCATCCAAAATCAAGAATAGAGATAAAATGATTGAAGAAAAGAAATCCACTCACCAAAACGTCGGTTCCTCCTCTTCTCTCATTCCTCCCGCGACTGCAGCAGCGTCCCTTTCTCTCTCTTTTTTTTTCTTTCAATTTAGTCCTAACCCAAATTAAGGACTGCAGCAGTGTCCCTTTCTCTCTCTCTCTTTTTTTTTTCTTACAATTTAGTCATAACCCAATTAACTTTAATTATTCGGGTACGGACGTGACAACATATGCATAATGTATAATAAAAATAAATTAATTTCAACATAGAAATTAAAAAATATAATATATTATATATAATTATCATTGTGTTGGATATAAAATTAAATTAAAACTAAATGTAATGTATTTTTTTAAATATAAATTAATTCTACATTTTTAGTTATACTTTTAAGAAGAATTATCTTTATTTGGTAATTTTTCTTTAAAATTAATTGTAATTTGCTGTATAAAAATGTAAATATATAGAACTAAAAGTGTTTAAATTAGAATTAAAAGAGCTGAATTTTGAAGCTGAACTGTTCCGAAGTTCGAAAAATTGAATAATACAAAGTAAAAATTTTTAGATTTATTAAAATTTAGTTTCAACAAAATTTAGTACTATTTTAAAAAAAAATTTTAATTTTAAAATTAAAAAATATTTCAATTCATGTTCACCCCGAATTTACTAGTCGTTGTCGCAGCCAAAAACAACCTACTATAGTACTATAGATAATATAATATAATATAATATGGGAGGCAGCTACAAGCCTACAACTCTACCTCACGAGGGTAACAGAAACAGCGGGCTCCGCATGTGATTTGATGCGTTACCACTCACATCTTCATTTTCATCTTCATCATCCAATGCGGATGCGTACTATCCGCACAAGTGAACTGAATTCTATACTTTAATAATAAAGTCAAAAAAAAAAAAAAAAAACTACATTCTATTATATAAATTTAAAATGTTCAACTGAATTCAATTAAAATCTGAAATTTTTTTATTTTTTATTTTGATAGAGTACAAATAAATCAATTATCCAATTACTTATATCGGGTATATCCACCTTAATATATAAAGGCAAATAAAAAAATTCAGCATTTTAGCATTTTTATAAATTTGACACATTTTTTGTAATTTTAGTAATATTATTTTCCAACTTTTTAATTTTTATAATTCAAACAACTGATGTAACAGTTAAAATTATTTTTAATTCTTTAAATGAGATCTGTATAAAATCTAAAGGATAAAATGGTACGTTTTAAGAATTTAAAACACATAATTTTAAATGACTCTATTGTTTATTTGTTTTAAAAATTTAACAATGTTAAAATAGTGCATTTTGAAATTTTAGAATATCATAAAACGTATTATTTTATATATTGCATCCTGTTAAATTTCACATAAAAAATTAAAGACAATTTTGATTAGTATGTAAATTTAAATTTACTATTATTTCAAATTATAAAAAAATATATCAAATTTACTAAAAGCATTAAAATACTAATTTTTTAATTTGTCCAATATATATATATATATATTTTATTTATCAAATAATTTGTCCAATACATAATACCTAAGGCAAATGATAAAATACATAATTATTGTATAGCATATCTAAACCACTGGGCGTAATAAAGATAAAAATTGCCTTATCGGAAAGCAATGATACATATATATATTTTCAAAAAGCCTCTTCACTTTCTCTGTATAATTTTCTTTTTTTTTTGAAATGTTCTCTGTATAAATCTTGAAATTGTGTGTTTTATTTTCTCTTAATTTCAAAAAGGCAGAGCATCAGATCCAAAATCCTCCTCACAGTTTCAACCCTTCAAGAATCTGAATCTTTATTCATCAAATCATTGTTGAACCACCAAAACAATTCAAAAAGTTAACTGCATTCTTAATTTATTTTTCGCACAAGAAGAAGATGGATGCTGCCTGGAGTTTTCTCTCACATTAGTGCCGTACAGGCAAGTTTAAGAACTCCTCTTTTTTTAATCTTTCTATATATTCATTGTGTTTGTTGTTCAATTTCTAGTGTGCTTGCTTCTGGGTTTTCAAGATTTTAGTGTTCCTAGATCTTATAAGCAATGTGGTGTTGTTGTCTCTGTTCTTGAAATTAGCACTGTAATTTCTGTGTTAGAGCTTGATATTTTAAGAAGAATTCAAATTTTCACGTTTTCATTGTTAGCAAATAGTAATAGAAGAAGCCGCCCCTTGATTCATTCATCATTCTAGAAGTTTGCCGCTGTTTGGTTTTGGGTGCTTTTGGCCAAATTTGGAGTCTTTTTGGGCTCTTAATTTGTGGTTTTTTTTTTTTAAAGAAGTTAAAAGCTTAGCTGATAAGGCCCGTCTCTGTGTTAAAGCGGTGGGGGAAGAGTCTAAGACAGTTACGTTGCTTAAAGGTCCTTCATTAAGGTATCTACCTCGCCGCCAAACCAAGTTTTTGACTTTCTTGTTTGTTCCTTTTATTTGCATTCATGGTATTATCTTTTTTTTTTTTTTTGTGTGAATTTACTTATATTTGAATTTTCATCAGCCCGTATCATTTCAAAAGAAAAAAGTTAATGTGCTTCAGATTTCAGGGTCTTGTGTTTGAATTTTGAGATTTTTCTTTCTGTATTGGTGTTGCTTCATATTGGTTTTGAGTAAACAGTAGTCAAAATTGCTGTCTTTAGTTGTTTTATTGTGTTAGTGTTGTTTTTTTTTTTATTCACCATATATTTTCCTCAATCTGAGAACAAAAAAAAATTAATTGGGACGTTTTGGAATTAATTTTGAGCATCTTGGGTGTATAGGTGTGATTTTCAACAGGTTTTTGGATAAAGAATAGTAGAAGTTGTTTTTAGTCGATTCAAATAGTCTTTTAGGTGGGAAGTTTATTCTTGGTCTTGTTCTCTAGCATTTCTTGTTGTTTTAAGGTTATTATTGTTATTTTTTCCTTTTATCAGAGAAGAAAAAAGTGGAAGTAATTGACAAAATTTCTGTAGATAATTGACGTTTGATGGGGGGTAGTAGTTCAAAAAGTTTGAGGTCCAATTCTTCTTTACGGTCGAGTTCCTCTTCATGGGATTCACAACATGCATATTCTCAGCCCTCCTATGGTCAAGAAAGTTACAGCTATAACTACGCACCTCAGCAACCATACGCACCTCAGCAATCATACCCAATTCAGCAACCATACGGATCACATCAGCAATATTCATCCTCTCATGACTATAGTGGTGATGGAAGGCAGCAATATTCGACCTCTCAGAACAATGGTGGCCAGAAAAGGCAGCTTGATAGGAGATATTCAAGAATTGCTGATGATTACAAATCTTTAGACCAGGTAAAATTACATGCATGCATGGGATAGTTTAATGCTTACCGTAGTTCTATGTTAGGTGGTGATGAGATGTTTGCAGTATTTATGTAGTTTTGGTGGATTACTGTAGCTGTTGTTGGTTGTGCTATACTTGCCTTCAAGTCTCTTTTGACCATGGTCTTAAATTCAATTTGTTGTTCGAAGTTGTTTAAATTTTAAGTCAATTTACATGCCTTAGTTATGGTCTTTGTTAGAAAAACATGCTAGGCATAAGTCGTAAGTGGTACCAGATTTAATGCAATTGCAGTTTTCAAACAGCATATAACTTCTTGACTATTGTGCATTGCTGATTTTCTACGCGTTAGACAATATATTTGATATGTAATTTGTTCAGAAGTGATGCAGCTTTTGTAATTATCATTTACATTTTTTCATGAAATAAGGTGTTGCCAACACTTGCCTGTTACATGCATCTTGAGGTTATCTAAACCATTATCACATTTGCAGGTGACTGAGGCTCTTGCACGGGCTGGCCTTGAGTCTTCTAATCTTATTGTTGGTATTGATTTCACAAAGAGTAATGAGTGGACAGGTTATAACTCTGTTTTCCTTATACTGTACCTTATGGGCCATTTTTTATCGTACTTCTAAATGTGATTTGATGCTAGGTGCAAGATCATTTAACAGACGAAGCTTGCATCACATTGGAGATGGTTTAAATCCTTATGAACAAGCAATATCCATTATTGGGAAAACTCTAGCTGCCTTTGATGAGGATAACTTGATTCCCTGTTATGGATTTGGGGATGGTATGTCTGGATAAATTGCTTAGTTTACTTTTGACCAATGAGAATGTATGGTAACTAATGTGCTTTCTTTTGTTGTCAGCATCAACACACGATCAGGATGTCTTCTGCTTCCATCCAGATGAGAGATTCTGTAATGGATTTGAGGAAGTTTTAAGTCGCTACAGGGAAATTGTGCCCAATCTTCGACTTGCAGGTTCATTGCACAGTTTCTCAGGATCTTGTTTCTCTTGTTGAATGTTAATTCATGCTGTTAATGTATTTACAATGATTATCAATCATCATCTTCTTTTTTTTTTGCAGGGCCAACTTCGTTTGCGCCTATCATTGAAATGGCATCTACCATTGTTGAGCAGAGTGGTGGCCAGTACCATGTTTTGTTAATAATTGCAGATGGGCAGGTATAATTCATTTTCAATTGATACATTCTTTGATTCAGCAATAAAGGGAGGCAAAAACATACTGCTGCAATCATACTGCTGCAATTAAAGTGGTTCAAACTGACTACAACTGACATATTGGACTGATGTTGACATGCACATGAAAGGAATTGCAGAATGTTTAAGATATACTGTTGTTCTATCATAATTACTATTGTTATGTAAACGGTCTTTGTTGGAAAAGTGTGGAAACTTGTTTTAGCTGTGATTAGGTGTGTTTACCAGGGTTTAATGATTCTGTGATTGTACCAGGTCACCAGGAGTGTTGATACTGACCGTGGTCAGCTAAGTCCACAAGAGCAGAGAACTGTTGACGCCATTGTAGAGGCTAGGTAAAACTTGGGTTACTTTGTTCTCCAATCCCCCACATCCTCTCAGGGTTTTTATAATTATACCTTTTTTTTTTCCAGCAAGCTTCCCTTATCAATAGTGTTAGTTGGGGTTGGAGATGGACCTTGGGACACCATGAAGGAGTTTGATGATAACATACCTGCTCGAGAGTTTGATAACTTCCAGGTGAGCATTCTTTTTTATTTTGTTGATTTTCTCATTTTTTTTGACAGTAACTTTTTCAATGAGATTTTTAATGGCCGTCTCTTTCCCTAGTTTGTAAATTTTACGGAAATCATGTCAAAGCACATGGACGCATCTCGAAAGGAGACAGAATTTGCTCTTGCTGCATTAATGGAAATTCCCTCTCAGTACAAGGCAACAATAGAGCTTAATATATTGGGGTAACAAACAAACTCTTGTTCCTCTTTTTGTCACCCAATGTTTCCATCACTTGCATTGACACAATATTTCTATGGATGTTTGGCAGTCGTCGCAAGGGGAATGTTCCTGAGAGGGTTGCCCTTCCTCCACCCTTATATGGTGCGGCATCTTTCAACAGTTCTAAACCTTCCTATCCCACCAGTTCTAAGCCAAGTGTTCCTGCTTATCCAGTTGACAGTCCACCTGCAAGCTCAGCTCCAACTGCTCCAAGTTCGAATTATGATAATCAGGTGAGTCTCTTTGAAGATTGAAAATGCTCTTTTGGACGAAGAATGGTGTTTCATGTTTATTCTATAGCATCATGGACACGGACACAAGTTATTGTTTGACGATGATTATTCTTTTATTGAGGGGAATGACTCAAATTGGAAGCTTAATTGTCTATGTTTATTTATTTATTTATTTAAAAAATAATTTTGAGCTAACATAGAGGTTGGATTTACTGGTTATGAGTATAAAAACTCACTTCCATGGTGTTATTGTGCAGACTTGTCCCATTTGCCTCAGTAATCAGAAGGACATGGCTTTTGGTTGTGGGCATCAGGTATTTGTTTTACATTATATATATTTCCTTTCAAAGTTTCTGATAAAATTTTGTATGAGAAATGTCAAGATATTAATGCAAATTTTCTTTCATATCAGACATGCTGCGAATGTGGAGAAAGCCTTGAGTTATGTCCTATCTGTCGAAGTTCAATTCAAATGAGAATAAAGCTCTACTAAGCAGCAGTAGCACTTTTGTGGGTTTTTCTTCTGTCTTCTTTTTTGCCCTCTAATCATTTATTCATATTCATTATTTCAATATTCAAAATGTTGGGTATCTAAATCAGCTTCAGATGTATGATCGTAGATCAAAAGAATGAAATCAAAGCTCCTCCTTGTACATTATTCTCTTATTGGATTTGTTTTTTTGGTACCCTTTCTCGTTAGTTTTAGTTTTCATATGGGATATTGTGCATGCTAATGTTTGACCTACTAAAAGCCAGTAAGGTATTACATGTAAATGAATACTTTAGAAGCAATCAACTAACCTGCTCTATCTCTGCGTTGACTTCCAGAAGCACCCAATAAAATTTATATGGGAAATGAACTAAACTGTGTAAGAGAATTTGTTTCGGATGGACCATGGATGGTGAGATATATGTGTAGATTATGGCTCATGGTCCAAGAAGTCTGTAAGACACTGACTTTAACGGGTGTGGGTATAAATCATGCCAGGCTATTTGTTCCTCTGTCATCATAGAGTAGCTCTAGTTGGTGGGATCTATTTAATTTTAGTTTGGTTCTCGCATCTCGATTCACTAGCCTTGAGGAGAAAGAAAGACTATCATTAAAGGAGGGACAGATGTTACTATATTAAAAAATAATGTCCTTTTTAGAACCTTTATCACATACCTAGACCCCGAAGAGAGCAGAGCCTCGGCTCACGTTTTCACTAAAAGAATCAAGCCATTGCCAGCCTTTTCCTCATGGAAGGACCAGACGAAGCCAGAGATATAGTGTTGGCTTTTAGCTCATTATTGGGATATATGGTTTGAGAGGTTAATTGCACCGACGGTACCCAAGTTTTCAATATGATAACAAAAAAGTATTTAATTTTTTTTTGTAACACAAAACTCCCAAACCTATGCAATTGATATCACCGTAATACCCAAAGTCATATTCCGGTGGCCGGTGATTACGTGTCTCTGACGTGAAAGCTTGCATGTAAAAAAAAAAAAAAATTTTAATCACAATTAATTATTACTGATTATTTTTAATCACAATAAATTAGTTATGTTTTTAATCACAATTAATTATATTTTTAATTATAATTTTTTGCATTTGTTCTTTAGCAAGAAAAAATTGAGACCTAAACAATATTCATATAAACACTGCTACCATCAGCATTGATACCACCACCACACCATCACCGTCATCACCACCAATACAGCAACCACACCACCACCGTCGCCACCTACACAACACCCACACTCAGATAACACCATAACCCCTAAACACTTTTTCTTTTTCTACCAAAAACATGTATGCAAATCCAAAGTTTCAAAAAAATTAAAATTTTAGAGAAATTAAAATCTTAATGGACAACACAAATGGACTAATCTCTGCAATGGAAAACACAAATGCAAAAACAAAGCAAATCAATACATAAACACAGTCAGATCTGATCTCTACAATGGACTGAAAAGCTTCCTCCTCCTCATTGTTGGTGAACTTTGTTATCTCTGCCGTCGATTTAGAATCTCGCCGCCGGATGTATGTGCGTCTTCGAATGATCATCACAGCCACATCGGCACCGTTTATCAGCTGCTTTCTCAAGCATAGACCCACCAGTGATTTATATATGGTCAGATAAATAAGGTAGGCTAACCCACACGGACAGTAACAACATATAGCTGCACATTCAGTGGCTGTTCCACTTGCTAGTTTAGTGAAATGGTTATCGGAGACGAAGGAGTGGCTATGTTTTTGAAGAAACGGGCACCATTTATTTAAAGAAGCTAATGATGCAGATGGTGATGGTGATGGTATTGGTAATGTTAATGGTGGATGAATGAAAATTTGATGAGGAATGAAAGGTTTTTTCTTTGTTATGGTGGTGTTAGGAACTCCACCGGTTGCTACGGTGGTGCTATGTTATTGATTTCAAAAATTGTGGTATCAAGAAATGGTGGGTTCCATTAACACCTAGATTTTATTTTGATCTTGATAAATTTCTTTGCAATATAAAAAGACAACCCAATTGATAGTTTCTTTGCAATGTTGTTAACTAAGCATCAATGGCAACTCCTGCTGGTGGTGCCAGTGGAGTAAAAGGACGAGAAATTATATTTACATAGTAAATTTTTTTAGTCTCGATTCCTGGCTTGAAGGCTATGTAGGGTTTCAAAAGATCAAGAGTTGGGTTTGGGAGGTTAAAAGATCAGGACTTCGTTTAGGCTTCAAGTTCGATTATTCAATGAGATGCAGTTGGTGGCTTCGTTGTATTTGAAGCAACGGCTTGAAGAAGATAGCAGAGGTGATGAATTGATGAAAGCTATGTTAAATTAAAGAAGACGTGTCTCTGACATGGATGCTTACAACGGCTTCGTTGTAATTAAATGTGGTTGGTGGGCTTAATTAATTTTTTAAAATTAAAGATTATTTTTTCTTTCCACGTGGCGCCACGTGGCACAAAGTTGACATGATTGGTGATATTTTGCCATGTAAGCATCCATGTCAGAGAAACGTCTTCGCCGGCCACCGAAATATGGCTTTGGGTACCACGGTGATATCAATTGCAAAGGTTGGAGAGTTTTGTGTTAAAAAAAAAAAAGATTGGATACTTTTCTGTTATCATATTGAAAACTTGGGTACCGTCAGTGCAATTAACCCGGTCTTTGAGTACCCGAAGATTAAATCCACTATGCACTGGTTCATCCGAGATCAGTTGTGTAATAACGTTGATCTTCTATTTGTTGCCGTCAGTATAAATGATAAAACAAACGCAAAAGTAATTTGACTACTGAAATTGCTATATCCAAAATGTTCACTGCTGTATCATTGCTTAAAATTTTATAAGTTGGAAACTATTGTTTTAGCATACACTGATGAACTGCATAATAGGTTTGGTCGTCTCATTGACTGAGTTGGCAGCTATTTGATATATAAACAGTTGATAGGAGTCAGAAATTTTCCACATGGAACCAAAATTTCTCTCATTCAATGGATGTTAAGTCAAGCAAGTTGTTCTTTAGCGCAAGTTTTCAACATTATTTGATTGTTGATAATGATTGTTGTTTCATTAATTTACTTTTAATCATGTCCTCAAGCATGCTTTTGTGCATATTACTCTGGATTCTTTTACTTTCTCTTTAAGCAAGCCAGTGCACTTGAGATTCACTCAATCTCCAATAATTTTCGTGCATGTGAAAAATTGAAAAATGATACACTTTATGTGCAGTACAGTAGCATGGAGGCTTCAAGAATGATCCAAGTTAGGTGTCATTTAAAATGTTGGGCAAGAAGCCTAATTCATGAGCTGTGAAATTAAAAGTTTTTGGTATTAAATGAATAAAAAAATAAACTACAATGCTAGCAGCCAATAAATATCACCAGCTTTTGCTTTTGCATTTAATACACTCAACTGTTTCTTAAAACCAACCTCCAATTTCATTTATGTTTTGATTATAAAACCAACTAGACAACTGCATTTTCTTGCTACATATCACCCATGCTAAACTGGGTCAGCTTCATTTCCTTATTTCTGTTCTTGCTTAATCAAAAGATTTCATCTTTTTTTGGTTATTGAGATATGGGTTCTGCAATCAAGTTTCCATATCAAAGATTGAGCGATAGAGATGTCTTCAGTGACCATGAAGACACAGATAGACTTGTTGGTTCTAGATCATCATCAAGAAGTTGGCATAAGTACAGAAGGGTGCATGGGCATCCAAGGAAGAGATTTAGGCTCAAGGTTCCAAGTTTGATGAGGAGGTTCCTGAGGAAGAAAACTAATCTTGTATATGCTGCTTATGCTAAAGTTTTGAAGAGAATGAAAGAAAGTCAGGTTCATTTTGGTGATCTTTTTGCTGGAAATTATCTGTTCTTGCAGGTGAATCCAGCTTCATTGAAGTATTTAGAGAAAGGCTATCACAATACTGTGTTGCCCTCAAGGTACCCTTTACCAGGAAGAGTTGACTAATTAGTATAGTTCAAGATTTGGATTGTGTTTTATGTTATAGAATGTAAGGTTGGTCTTTCAATTGTAATAACTGATGATACATAAAAACCAGGATTGATTATTAGTTCAATATATGAGAAACTGATTTCTGGTAATCCTTAAGAACCCAATTTTACATATTTTTGGCAATTAGCACTTTTTTTTTTTTTTTTTTTTACAATATAAGCTCTTGGTGTTCATGGAGCTGAAATTAATTCGGTTTGATTTTAGCTTGATCAAAAATTTTTAATAATTAATTTAATGTAATAATATATATTGTATTTTAAATTTTGAACATTGCATAAATCTTGTCAGCCCATCTCAACAGTTCTCATAAGTCTGTGTAACAGCTAACTAATAATCTGAAAAATAATTCAATGTATAATTAAAATGAAGTTGGAGACCCACAAAGGCAAATATACAAAGGGTTCAATGTCAGGCAGGCTTAACTTAACCAAATGATACCGACCTTTTTTTTTTATTGATCATGACCAGACGGTCTAATCCTTCACTTGAAGGGATCCTGGGGGGATGGGGTACTGGACAGACTATCTAATTGAATGATACCGACTTTTGCTGGAGCCTGTTGTTGACAAATAGAGCTGAGTAAATGTCGGTTTGGTTTAAAAATATCTAAAACTGAACTGATTCGAATTTATTTAGGTTTTAAACTGAATCGAAATATGGGTTGAACTGAATTTTTTTTAGTTCAGTTCAATTTTTTTTTTTTTTTTTGACTTTCTTTTCACTTTTTAAATTTTAAATTTATTTTATTTATGTAATTTTACAATATTCTAATAAAATTTATAAGATATATTAATATTAATATTTATTTTATTTATTAATTTTTTAAAAAATCAAATAAACTGATTCTCTAAAATATATTTAAAGATTTTTTGTTAAGATTTTTTTTGGTAGTAAATAATTTTATTAAGAGTTTTATGTATTTAGAAACTAATATTATTAATAAAATTCAAAATATTAGTAATAAACCAATCAAACTGAACTATAAATATATATAAAACTTTAGAATATACTATGAGTTCGGTTCGGTTCGGTTCAATTTAATATATTTTTTTACTCTAAAAACCGAATTAATATTTTTATTTCTTAAAACTAAACCAAACCGAACCAGTCAGTTCGGTTCGGTTTTTTTATTATTTTTGCTCACCCCAATGACAAATGTATATGAAATGAAACTTACGATTTCGGTGCATTCATCTCTTGCCAAACTTCAAACTACGCGTTCCCCACTGCTCTTATTGATGTTCTCGCATAACATGCACCAATTAATATAAATATTTTTTATTTAATTATTTTAAAATATAAATAAAATAAATAAAAACAGTTTAACAAATTAACTGTGTAATTTTAATAAAGTAAAAATAAAAGTCAATTAAATTAATTTTAAGATTATTAAATTTTATTTTCTGATTCATTTAAATAATTTTTAAATAATTAATGCATTTAATAGTTGTTGAATATGTATTAATTATTTAATATTAATACATAAAATATTTTGACAATTTTATTTTTTTAGCATCTTGTTCATGGTTTCAAATTAAGGTAATGGCGGCAATCGTAGTTGGGATTGCATATAACAATAAAGGACCTGTTACAGAGTTAACATAACGGTAATTGTCAGTCGAAGCAAAATAATTTTTTTTTAAAATTTTAAATATTTGAAATAAATAAAATTTGAAGGTGTTCATTTGAATATAAGTATAAAATTATCTAATAAGTATAACTGTAATAAAAATAAAACATATATTTTATTGGCTCGTATAATCATCATGTATATACAATACCATAAATGTACTAATTAATTAATTATTTCATATAATAAACATACACACTAATATAAGTTCATAATATACTACAAATAAAAAAGTCTAAAAAATTACACATTTATCATATTATTAGTAGCTTAGTACCAGAAAGAACACCCATGAGGTGTGAATTTCATCGGTCAATAAACTATAATTGAAATCTTGACAATATTTATTTGTTTTTTTTAATAATTTAAATAATAAATAAATAATTAGTCAAATAGCTTATATTTGACCATATTTATTTTTCTTTTTTTGATAATTTAAATAAAAATATAAAAAATTAGTCAAATAAAAAATAATTGCAATTATTATAACTTATAACGTTACTTCATTATAAGTATCGGTCGGTAACGGCCTTTACCTTTATGTCGCGGCCATTATTTGCCAATTTTTTTTACCATTATTTATCAATAAAATTGGTTATAGTCCTCTAAAAAACACCATAATCTAGTTGGAGTAGTTAATTTCCAACATCACAAGGGGAAAACTAAGAGGGTGGGGTTCGATTCTTGTTCTCCACAACTGGATGTTCATACCTTTTGCCACGTTGGCTACTGATGGGAACTTGACAATTTTATTTACTTTACGTGTTATATATAGAAGTGTACATGAGTTAAATGGTGCTAAACTTTGACTAGTTGAAATTTAATTTAATTATAATTAATCAGAGTAGAAGGTAAACTCACTATAATACTTTTTTCTGAACTGTTCACGAGTTAAACGAGTCTAAATAATTCAATTTTTTATAAAAATATAAAATATAAATATAAATTATTCATTTATAAAATTAAAATTAAATTATTTACAATAAATTATAATATATTTAGTATATATATATATATATATATATATATATATATATATATATATATATATATATATTATGATATATATTAAAATTAAAAGACATGCAACTCACAAATTTTTATTTAAAATTATTTATGAGTTAAATTTTATGTAGCTTAAACTTGGCTTAAACTTGGCTAGTTTTTTATTAAATGTGTTCGAATGAGTTTACTAGTTATTTTAATATCTAAAACATATATCAATTTTATTTTTTTAGGAAATATATCAATTTAGTTATTAGATGTGGCCTATACAAGAATCTCTTTTTTCACCGTTATTTATCAATAAAATCGGTCATGATCCTCTAAAAAACCTATAAATAACGACTGTTACATTACATAATGGCTGTTATTTAAAACCATGATCTAGTTAGTGTGGTTAATTTTCAACACTACAAAAGGGAAAAACTAAGAGGGTGGGGGTTCAGTCCACTAAATGTTCATACCTTTTGCCACTTGGGCTACTAATGAGAACTTGACAATTTTATTCACTTTCCGTGTTATATATAGAGGTGTACATGAGTCAAATGGAGTTAAACTTTGACTTGTTTAAATTTAATTTAATTATAATTAATCAGAGTAGAAGGTAAACTCACTATAACACTTTTGTAAACTATTCACGAGTTAAACAAGTCTAAATAATTCAATTTTTTATAAAAATATAAATTATAAATTAAAATTATCCATTTTATAAAATTTAAAGTAAATTATTTACGATAAATTATATATATATATATATATATACACACACATATATAACGTTTATTATGAATAAAAATTTATATGATATACATTAAAATTAAAAGACATGCAACTTACAAAATTTTATATGAAATTATTAATGAGTTAAATTTTGCATAGCTTAAACTTGACTATTTTTTATTAAATGTGCTCGAATGAGTTTTTATTGATCCGAGTAACTCATGAGCAATGTAGCCCATTTGCAATCCTAATTATATATATTTATTTTATATTAGATTTTAAATACAATTAACTAGTTATTTTAATATCTAAAACATGTATCAATTTTATTTTTTTTAGGAAATATATCAATTTAGTTTTTAGTGGTGGCCTATACAAGAATCTCTCCTAAGATTATTATTATTATTATTAGAGAAAATTACAATTTTCTCCTTAAGATTTGACTTAATTCACACTTTTCTCCCTCTTGTCTGAAAATTAAATTTTTTTATCCTTCAATTTTCATTCCGTCAATATTTTAATCATTCCGATAGGGTTCCGGCAAATCTCTTATATTAAAAAAATATTTAGCCCCCTCTATTTTATAAAAATAAAACAATTTAATCCCTCTATTTTAATACTATAAAACAATTTAGTCCTTCAAATTTGTAGCTACTTTAAATTTAAAATTTCAATGTCAATTAAATTTTTAACACCTTATATATATCAATATATTAAATAAAAAAATAAAATTATAAATTTCCATCGATTTTATTTTATATTCATTTTTTGCACTTAACTTAATTGATTTTTTATTTTAATAACTTAAAAAAATTACAATTGTTGAAATTAAACACTAAAAAATGATACCTTTTTTTTTTTAAAATGAAAATCAAGCAAAATAATGAATTCATTAAAATTATTACTTGATTTTAGAATATAAGATATTGATAGAACCATGTGTAAATATTGAAAAAATAGTTACTTTTAAATATTTAAAATTAAAAAAATTAAATGATTAATTTTATTTAAAGGGGTGAACAAAATGCAACCAAACCGAAATTAAAAACCAAACTGAATGGTTAGTTCAAAAAGTATAGGTTTTTCCAAACTCTAAACAACACCC
>CATIWO010113880.1:0-12457 GCA_949673435.1 Macaranga tanarius | reverse complement strand
CGCAGGGATCCAGAGGTGCCTTTGGGGTGGATCCTTGTGGTTTATATGTATGCATACGATGATATTGAAATGAAAGTGTGTTTTAGCTAGTGGAAGCCATGGAAAGAAAGATGAAATGTTATGTGAGGATGAGAGATGTTGTATATTGATATTTTCCTTTGGGGAAAAAGGGTTGAGAATTACCTGTGGTGAGGTAATGTATTGAATTATCTATGATAAGATAATTGAGAATGTTGTGAATGATAATAATGATGAAATTGATCAACTCTTAACCTTAATAATGATTGAGGTGTAACCTCCTAATAATGAAAAGATGAAAACTGTTGTGATAACCAAATATTGCGAGAATCATTATTAGAATTGTCAAGGGAATAAAGTTTACTCAGCATTGGGATTTCAAGCTATTATAGTTTTTGTATTTATTTATGTAATCATTTTAGCTATAATTTTGTAATAATTTTTATTGGATAGCTTTAAAGGAATTAGGGATTCATTTGATGTTTTGAAACGCTTTGAGCTCTATTTCAGAAAAGAGAAAATTATATTCTTGATTGATTGGATTTATTTTAAAAGGGGTTTATAAATTGAGATTTATCGCTGGAAAAATAGCTGAAAAGGGTTTTTAGACTGATGTTTTATCTTAAAAGATATTTTTACTGCTCACTGGGTAATTTCTTTTGAAATTACTCACCACCGTTTTTAAAATAATTTTTCCAGATTAAGATAGTAGCTAGAGCTGGAGGAAGAGATGACTGTACATTCGTCTATAATGGAGTCTGAGGTTTCAGAGGAAGAGATGTTTATTTGATACATAATACATCATGATGCCGATACAGTACTGGTCTTCAGTGTTGTGGTACAGCCGCCAGGTGCGGATGTTCTTTATTCAACTATTCGTGGGGATCTGTTTGATGGTTGCTGCACCGTTCTTAGATTTCTCTATGCCACCTCTACAGATGTTCAGGTCACCTTCACATGGGTGTGATGCAGTCTCGTGGATGTATCAGATTTTGGCCTTTTTGCTTACAGCCATTTCCTACGCCCTTTAGAGCGTGTCACTAGAGTGATTCTTGAGCCAGTGGGCTAGTTTTTGGTTGAGGGTTAGACCTGGATATGTGTTGTTGATGTATCTACCATTCCCACTACCATACTGTGCCGGACTGAGATCCGAGGTTTATGTTAGGGAATAGATGCTAGGGCAAATGATAATGTGCCTTGTATTATTTGTAATAGCATCTAGTACTCTGATTGTATAATTGGTGATGTATATTTATATATGTGGATGGATGGTTAGCACTACGGAGCATATGATGTATTTATATATATGTTTGATCTTGATATATCTTGATATTGTGGTTAATAGATGATGAATGGATATAGCAATCATAAGGTAAATATCAATTAAGGCTAAAGAAGAGTTTATAAGCCAGAGTATTGATTTAAGCATGAAAGGTTTTAAATTGTACAGGTTTCATGTATTCTATTAAGTGTTCGAATATAACCTTAAAGGCTCATAGAAGTGTATTAAGAATTTAATATGTATGATTACTGTAGTTAAGTGAGTATTTGGGAATAATTAAAGGATAAGGTGTGACAATATATATATATATTTCTAATCTCGGTCTAATTTGAAGTTATAAAAATTTATGAAGAAAAAAAATTATTTCTAAATTTTATCAAAATAAAAAAATTGGATCATCAAAAATATTTTGTTTTAAAAAAGAAAAAATAAAAAATTTTCAAAATTAAAAAGAAAAAATATTATATTATTTGTAGTTAATGAAGTATATGAGTGGTATTAGAGTCTAAGAGAAAGTGAATTTCTAAATTATTTGAATTTTGGATTAAATTAAAAAATTAAATGTCTTGAGAATTTAAAAATTTCCGTGTAAAATTTGAAGGACTTAAAATATAGTGAAGGTACCAATTTGAAACAGAAATAAAAGTTAAGTAACTGAAAAGATAAAAATTAAAATTAAGGAACCAATTTGAAACGAATGTCAAAGTTAAGTGACCATTGGGGCAATTTATCCAATTAGATATACTTGGTTCACCACCACAATTATTTTCCAGCTCCGCAGCTTCACTCTGTAAACTCCTCGCCAGTTGTTGTTGGGATTTAAAAATCAAAGGACACTTCATTGACAAGAATTCACGCAACATATCGCTAACAATTATATCTAAATTAATTATTTACTTGCGATAGTAATTCATTATGTCTCTTTAAACATGTTGCCTCCCAACTTTGACATACGTTTTCCAATGGATAAGGCACCCCATATTTTAGGTCCAAAAAAATCAAAAAGTATCTTTAATGTATCAATAAAGTATAAACTAAGTTTTAACAACCATTGGAACCCTAAGTCTTTACTATTGGACACTTGTTCCATAAAATCTAACAGTTGATACTATTAACACACCTCTGTCATCATCAGCTCAATAACTAGAGCAAGAAGAGGATATTTTGGAGTGATAAGGTTGCTGCACTGTTAGGAGTAATAAGGACGCACATAATCCTCACAACTAATCAGTAGAGATATTCTTGGGTGATATGATTGACTTGAGTACAGCTCAATCACAATCAAGGGGATAATTCTAGCTTTATTATAGGGATTATAGTCCTAGTTTAATTGTAGAGATTTTAGTCTGAGTTTCCATATTTATCTTTTATGTAAAAGCTTGTAAAGTCATCCTCTGTTGCTCACGTTGAATAAAAATATAAGCTTAGTTTATACCAAATTTCTTCTTAGTATCAGAGCTGCTGTGAGCAACAAAAAAAATGAATTCTCTCTCATACAACGTTAGCAATTTTATCACTCTCAAATTAAAACAAGACAATTACCCAATATGGAGAGAGCAAGTTCTAGCTCTCGCAGAGAGTCAAGACTTGATCAGACATTTTACCGGCATAACGGCTGAACCAAAACCAGACTCAACAATAACAGATGACTCTACATTAGCAGCTAGCAATATCACAGTATGGAGAAAATCAGATCGACTTCTTCGTGGATGGCTTATTGGCACTCTTTCTGAAGAAGCACTTGGTCTTGTTATAGGCCAAGATACAACCAAATCAGTCTGGGATGCTCTTAAAGAAGCCTATGCTCAAGACTCCCGAGAAAAAGAATTCACCCTTCGTCAATAATTAACATATCTCTACAAAGATGACAATGTCACCATTGGTGAACATATACGCAACTTCAAAAGCATCTGCGACAACCTAGCAGCAATAGGGAGTCTATTTACTGACAAAGTTAAGGTCTTTTCTCTTCTCACAAGCCTATGACTAAAGTATGAATCCTTTACCACAACCATGCTAAAACCACCACGCCCCTCTTACACTGAACTGGTGTCTCTATTATAAGGATACGAGCAGCGACAGAATTGGTTCACTACTAGTACATCAACTTGCATTCTTTGGACAAAAACAGCAATCTGGTTACACTAATCGTAGGTCCTAAAATGGTTTCAATTCCAATGGTCGTGGTTTTTAAGAACATAATCAAAGTAATAATAGCTTTGGTGAACAAACAGATTATACCAACAATAAGCTAAATTCCAGAAATCGTAAACCACCTCCACCAGGACAACGTCGGATGACATCTACAGAAAGAGAGATGTATCAAAATGAAACTTGTCAAATCTGCAGAGTCACAGGACATATTGTAAAAATATGTTGGCATCTGTCTAAGCACACAAGCTCAAGATAAAATTCCAAAGGCATTAGCAGCCCTCACTCTTGACAACATAGTTTTTGACACCGAATGGACAACTGACACAGGAGCATCTTAACACATGACAGGTAATGCTAGTATGTTAAAAAATATACGTCCATATTTTGGTAATGATTATGTGCTCATAGGAGATGGCTCACTTCTAGGAATTAGATCTGTTGGTGATGCTAGCATAAAAGGTAGTAATCATATTTTACCTTTAAAGAATGTTCTACATGTGCCAAATCTGAACATAAATTTATTATCTGTTAGTCAACTTACAGATTATTATCCTGTGAATTGTGAATTTTCTAATAAGGATTTCTGTGTTAAGGAAAGGGAGATAGGTCACAAGGTGATGATAGGACAATGGAAGGGTGATCTCTATGTTATATCTAGTCCACATGAGTCACATTTTTCTCATAGGTTCAAATCCGATACTGCTGAGTTATGGCATCAGCGGCTGGGACATCCTCAAACATCTACTCTTAGGTTGCTACAATAAAAGGGGTTAATTGATGTTCAAGGATCTAATAAGCTACAATCTCTTTGTGATAGTTGTCAATTAGCCAAGCTTAGTAAACTACCTTTTTCTTCTTCTGACAATATCAGTTCATCTATTTTTAATAAAATACATTATGATTTGTGGGGTCCATCACCCATTTTATCTCTTGGCAAATTTCGTTATTATGCTTGTTTGTTGATGATTTTTCACGTTATACTTGGCTTATTCCTTTAAAGACAAAATATGAATTTGTTGATGCATATTTGGCTTTTGAGCAATATGTTGCAAGGTAATTTGACAAAAAAAATAAAAATTTTCCACTCCGACGGTGGTGGTGAATTTATTAATTCAGGGCTCAGCTCTTACTTTCAAGAGTAAGGAATTGTCAATCAAATTTCATGCCCACATACTCCAGAGCAATTAGGTATGGTTGAGTATCGTCATAGAATAATTCATGAATTAGATATAGCCATGTTGTTTCATAGTGGTGCTCCCTTATACTTATGGGTAGAAGCTTTCACAACAACTGTTTTCTTATTAATTGTTTACCATCAACTACTCTTGACTTAGATACACCTTATTTTAAATTGTAGGGGGCACATCCAAATTATTCCTTTCTCAGAGTATTCAGTTCTAAATGCTTTCCATATACATGGGATACTCGCAAAAATAAAATTGATCCAAAGTCAATTCCATATGTCTTTATTGGAAATAGTGATTGAAATAAAGGCTATATGTGCTTTCATCCATCTACATAAAAAATCATTATTTGACGACATGTAGTGTTTGATAAGACTTAGTTTCCTTTTAAAAATCAACCAAATCATACTTCTAATATTTCAAATGAACGTTGGATAAGTTTTTTTGATTCATGGACTATTCATACTCTTTCTCACAATATTTCATTTTTACAGGGAATAAATGCTTCTGATCCACCTCTTCCATTACCGACATTCCCATAACCAACTACCTCTCTTGAGGCACCTATGGAAGGCACAACTCTTTCTAGTGACTTACCATCCACCTCTCTACAAGAACACTTGAATTTAATACCTGATGCTATCTCTAGTCTAGATAATTCTTCTACAACACCAATCTCACCTAGCACAGCTCAAGGATATTTAGCTGATGAATCAGCTCAAGGCAATTTAGTTGATGAATCTTCTTCTCTTCAGTCCCTTGACAACTTTGACTCTTCACCTGATGAGTCTGGACAGTCCGAAACATCTCAGTCTCAACCTCAACATCACCCCATGGTCACTCGCTCCTAAGTTGGTATACACAAACCAAATCCAAAGTATGCACTTATGGTTGTTGGATAGGGAATTCCATGCATACCAAAATTTATTAAAGCTGCTCTTCAACATGATGGCTGGCGGTCAGCCATGCAAGAGGAAATGGATGCCCTTTACTATAATAATACTTGGGAGCTTATTCCACGTGATCCAACAATGCATGTCATTGGCTCTAAATGGGTTCTTAAACCAAAACTCAAATTAGATGGGACTCCTGATCGCTTGAAAGCATGGTTGGTTGCCAAATGTTATCACCAAATAGATGGTATTGATTACATTAACACATTCTCACCTATCATTATACCTAGAACTATACGACTTGTTCTCAGCCTTACTTTAGTTCGATATTGGGATGTTCGATAGTTAGATGTCAAAAATGCCTTTCTTCATGGTTTGCTTACAAAGGATATTTACATGGAACAACCTCCAGGCATGATCGATTCAAAATTTCCTAACTATGTGTGTAAACTATGGCACGCTCTTTATGGTTTGAAACAAGCACCTCGTGCTTAGTTTGATCATTTCAGTCTCTTCCTTTTAAAATATGGATTCTTTTGTAGTTTAGCTGATCCTTCATTATTTATTTTACATTGTTCTCATGGTACTCTAATCCTTATTTTATATGTTGATGATATACTTCTCACAGGTTCAAATGCACAACTTCTGGCTTCTTTTGTTTAGCTCTTACACAGTGAGTTTGCTATGAAAGATCTTGGCCCGATTCACCACTTTCTTGGTATTAAAATCACACTTACTCCTACTGGATTGCATTTATCCTAAACTCACTATGCTCTCACCATTCTTGAGAGAGTCGACATGGTAGATTGCTAGCCTATGAGTACGCCAGTTGAAGCTAAAACAAAAGGACTTGACAATAATGTTCCTTTTACTGATCCTACTCACTATCGTCGCATAGTTGGTGCTCTACAATATCTCATACTAACTCGGCCTGATCTTGCTTACAGTGTCAACTTTTTTCTCAATTTATGCATGCTCCTAACCAGTCACATTTAAAAATGGCTCGACGCATTCTACGATATATCAAAGGGACACTCAACCCTGGTCTTGATCTTACCTCTCACACTACACTTGATCTTTATGCCTTCTCAGATTTAGACTGGGCATGCTGTCCTCTCACTCGCCGTTCAATAACTAGATACTGCACTTTTCTTGGTCATAATCCGATCTCTTGGTGTGCGAAAAAGCAACACACTATTTTATGTTCTAGCACTAAAGCTGAATATAGAGCCATGGCACATACTGTAGCTGAGGTTACTTGGGTAACCTATCTTCTCAAGGATCTTAATGTTCAGCAATCTCAGCCTCCAGTTCTATTTTGTCATAATATAAGTGCTCTACATATGACTATCAATCCCATATTTCATGATCGCAGTAAGCACATTGAGCTTGATTATCACTTTGTGTGTGAACGAGTTACACTCGGTCTTTTTGTCACTTGGCATATCTCTACTTCTAATCAAGTAGCAGACATCTTCACTAAACCTATGTCTAAAGCTACACTTGCTCTTCATCTTCTCAAACTTTGCCTCTAGCCCCGGCACAGTTTGCGGGAGGATATTAACACACCTCAGTCATCATCAGCTCAACAACTAGAGCAAGAAGAGGATATTTTGGAGTGATAAGGTTGTTGCACTGTTAAGAGTAATAAGGATGCACATAATCCTCATAATTAATCAGTATAGATATTCTTGGGTAATATGATTGACTTGAGTACAGCTCAATTACAATCAAGGGGATAATTCTAGCTTGATTATAAAGATTATAGTCCTAGCTTAATTGTAGAGATTTTAGTCTAAGTTTCTATATTTATCTCTTATGTAATCAGTATAAAAGCTTGGAAAGTCATCCTCTGTTGCTCACATTGAATAAAAATACAAGCTTAGATTATACCAAATTTCTTCTGATACCATATAACTCTTTTACATCTTTTAACATAAATAATGCTGCATTAATACACACTCAGTGCTATGGCTTACTGCAAATTTATCACCTAGGCCTGTGTTGAAACTATGTTAGACTCATTTGTTACTTACCTCAACATTTTCATAGCTACCTTTACCATCTCGGTTCCATCCAATTGCCTTGTGCATTTCTTTATTATTCCAGGCTATCATGGTAGGGCTCACACCCTATGTCATCGAACGTCCAATATCAATGTGGTCCAAATATAACAACTACAATGCAATATGAACAAATAGATAAGGACATTAACGGTTGCAATCATTTATATTTGCACACAAATAACTATAAACACATTGCATTATTTAAAAATAAATCTAATTATTGTACTACACTAGTGTAATACATCACAATCTTACCAATTGCATTTATTTAACAACTCAAATAACTACCTCCTATAAAAATAGCTTATGACCTCCCTTTTAAAAATACTAAAACATATTATATCTACAATTAAAAAATATTATACTACTCACCACAAGAAACAAAATGCAGCCGCCTAATCTTGAGGAACACCCCTTGATTCTCACAACATAATTTTTTATATTATATTATTTTTTTATTCAATTATATCACTAAAATTTTATTAAAAGTACTTATATTATTTATAATTTAGTTATGTAATATATAAGCTTGTAATTTTTTAATTTTATTAAAATTGCTTATTTTATTTATATTTTAGTTATGCAATATATAAGCTTTTAATTTTTTTAATTTTTTTAATATTTTAAGTATTTATGCATGATATTAAAATATTATAGTTGTAGAAAATTAATATAAAAAAGTAAAAGGAAAACTTTATAAAAAATTAATCAAATTAATATAAATAGAATTTTTTTAATAGAGGATAATAAGGTCATTATTTCTAATATGAAAATCAATGTAGACTGTAGCAAAATCTCTGCCCCTTTATTTTTTTAGAGATAAGTATAAAAGGGTACCATATAGTTTAGCACTATTTCACTTTTTGGGTCTGTAATTTTTTTTTTGTGACATTTCAATACCTTGTGATATATACCGTTAGTAAAAATGAGTCAAATTCACTAACACCGTTAAATATGATGATGTGGATGCCAACATAGATGCTGACATCAGCATCCATGTCAGACGTTAGTATCTACATCAGCATCCATATCGACATCCACGTCAGCATCTATGTTTGGCTTAGATTTGCTAACGGCAGATATTATAATATACTGAAGTATTACGAAGAAAACCACATACCCAAAAGTAAAAAAAAAGTTAAGCCACATGATACTTTTTTGTATTAATCTTTTTTTTTATTAAATAATGGTATAAATTATTCAATTATTCACTTACTTTGGTAAAAATAAGTTTGAAGGAGGGATTAAATTGAAAGAAATTAAGTTAAGGTGCAAGTTTATTAAGAAGAAAGTACGAAAAAGTATCATGTGGTTTTACACTTTTTACGATCTAGGCTTGAGGAATTTTTTAGTATTTAAGTGACATATGGATTTTACCATTAACATTTAAGTGATAAAATAACTAACACTGTTAAATATGTATATGTGGAAAGTCGATGTGGCATCTGATATTTCTTTTTTTTTTTTACACATAAGAACCCTAAAACGAACAAACCACATATTTTCCCACATACAACTATCAAATTTATAGCTTATACCATATATATTTATTTTCTTCTTTTAATCACATCATAAAATTCACAACTAAATTATCTCTCTTTTTTTTTTATTTTCTTCTAGCTATTTTTAGACAGAAGAGATAGGACTCTTGTTTATCCAGAGTTCTTTCTTGTTTCACTCTATCTAAATTATCTCGTCTTTTTCTATCTAATTTTTCTTTGCTATTTTTTCTCCTTTTCTTTTTGCTTTCATACTTCAATTACAGTACAAATTATTTTTGTTTTATATTTTTTATATATATTTTTAAAGATTCATGATATTTCTTTCATTTTTTACATCGAAAATTAAAAAATTGAATTAAAAAAAAATAAGGTATGATAATTTCTTCATGGGATACACAAATTGAAATTTTTCTTTCCCTTTTATGTTTCTATTAATGCCCCAAAACAAAAAATCTTTGAAGTTTCAATTTCTATCTATTGCTATTTATAAATTATTGAGAAAATTATCAAATTTATTGTCATGTCCGCACTCGAATAATAAAAATATTTTGGATTAAGACTAAATTGTAGTGAAAATAAGTTTGAAGGAGGGATTAAATTGAAAGAAATTAAGTTAAGGTGCAAGTTTTTATTAAGAAGAAAATATAGAAAAGTATCATGTGGTTTTACTCTTTTTACAATCTGGGCTTGAGGAATTTTTTTTTCGTATTTAAGTGACATATGGCTTTTACCATTAACATTTAAGTGATAAAATCACTAACACTGTTAAATATGTATATGTCGAAAGTCGATGTGGCATTTGATAACTTTTTTTTGGCACATAAGAACCCTAAAATGAACAAAAGACATATTTGCCCTCATACAACTACCAAATTTATAGCTTATACCATATATATTTATTTTCTTTTTTTAATCACATCATAAAATTCATAACTAAATTATCACTCCTTTTTTTTTTACTTTCTTCTTGCTATTTTTAGACAGAACAGACGGGACTCTTGTTTATCCAGAATTATTCCTTGTTTCACTCTATCTAAATTATCTCTTCTTTTTCCATCTAATTTTTCTTTGCTATTTTTTCTCCTTTTTTTTTTGCTTTTATACTTCAATTACAATACAAACTATTTTTGTTTTATATTTTTTATGTATTTTTTTGAAGATTCATCATATTTTTTTCATTCTTTACATCAAAAATTAAAAAATTGAATTAAAAAAAAAACAAGGTATGGGAATTTCTTCATCGAATACACAAATTGAAATTTTCTTTCTCTTTTATGCTCCTTTTAATGCCCCAAAAAAAAAATCTTTGGAGTCTCAATTTCTATCTACAGCTATTTACAAATTATTGAGAAAATTAATAAATTTATTGTCATGTCCGCACTCGAATAATTAAAATTATTTTGGGTTAAGTCAAAATTGTAGTGAAAATAAGTTTGCAGGAGAGATTAAATTGAAAGAAATTAAGTTAAGGTACAAGTTTTTATTAAGAAGAAAGTACAAAAATGTATCATGTGGTTTTACTCTTTTTACGATCAGGGCTTGAGGAATGTTTTTTGGTATATAAGTAACATATGGCTTTTACCATTAACATTTAAGTGATAAAATCACTAACACTGTTAAATATGTATATGTGGAAAGTCGATGTTGCATTTGAAATTTTTTTTTTTTTGGCACATAAGAACCCTGAAACAAACAAAAGACATATTTACCCTCATACAACTTTCAAATTTATAGCTTATACTATATATATTTATTTTCTTGTTTTTAATCACATCATAAAATTCATAACTTAATTATCTCTCCTTTTTTTTTACTTTTTTCTTGCTATTTTTAGATAGAACGGATGGGACACTTGTTTATCCAGAGTTCTTCCTTGTTTCACTCTATCTAAATTATCTCTTCTTTTTCTATCTAATTTTTCTTTGCTATTTTTTCTCCTTTCTTTTTTACTTTTATACTTCAATTACAGTACAAACTATTTATGTTTTATATTTTTTTATGTATTTTTTTAAAGATTCATGATATTTTGTTCATTCTTTATATCAAAAATCAAAAAATTGAATTAAAAAAAAAAACAAAGTATGGCAATTTCTTCATTGGACACATAAATTGAAATTTCTCCTCTTTTATGTTCCTTTTAATGCCCCAAAACAAAGATCTTTGAAGTCTCAATTCCCATCTACTACTGTTTACAAATTATTGAGAAAATTATTAAATTCACTGTCATATCTGCACTCGAATAATTAAAATTATTTTGGGTTAAGACTAAATTGTAGTGAAAATAAGTTTGAAGGAGGGATTAAAATAAAAGAAATTAAGTTAAGGTGCAAGTTTTTATTATGAAGAAAGTACGGAAAAGTATCATGTGGTTTTACTCTTTTTACGATTTGGGCTTGAGGAATTTTTTTGGTATTTAAATAACATATGGCTTTTACCATTAATATTTAAGTGACAAAATCACTAACACTATTAAATATGTATATGTGGAAGGTCGATGTGGCATCTGACATTTCTTTTTTTTTTTTGCACGTAAGAACCCTAAAACAAATAAAAGACATATTTGCCCTCATATAACTATCAAATTTATAGCTTATACTATATATATTTATTTTCTTTTTTTAATCACATCATAAAATTCGTAACTAAATTATCTCTCCTTTTTTTTTTAATTTTATTCCTGCTATTTTTAGACAGAAGAGATAAGACTCCTGTTTACACAGAGTTCTTCCTTATTTCACTCTATCTAAATTATCTCTTCTTTTTCCATCTAATTTTTCTTTGCTATTTTTTCTCCTTTTTTTTTTCCTTTTATACTTCAATTATAGTGCAAACTATTTTTGTTTTATATTTTTTTTTATGTATTTTTTTAAAGATTCATCATATTTTTTTCATTCTTTACATCAAAAATCAAAAAATTGAATTAAAAAAAAAACAAGGTATGGCAATTTCTTCATCGGATACACAAATTGAAAATTTCTTTCTCTTTTATGCTCCTTTTAATGCCCCAAACCAAAAATCTTTGAAGTCTCAATTTCTATCTACAGCTATTTACAAATTATTGAGAAAATTATTAAATTTATTGTCATGTCCGCACTCGAATAATTAAAATTATTTTGGGTTAAGTCAAAATTGTAGTGAAAATAAGTTTGAAAGAGGGATTAAATTGAAAGAATAAAAGTTAAGGTACAAGTTTTTAATAAGAAGAAAGTACGTAAATGTATCATGTGGTTTTACTCTTTTTACGATCTGGGCTTGAGGAATTTTTTTTGGTATTTAAGTGACATATGGCTTTTACCATTAACATTTAAGTGATAAAATCACTAACACTGTTAAATATGTATATGTGGAAAGTCGATGT